>JABUQX010038148.1:0-12500 GCA_015478945.1 Trachelipus rathkii
ATAATTTAATTTAATTTAATTATAATTAATTTATTATTATATTATTTAATTATATTAATTTATTATAATTTATATTTATTTATATTTATTTATTATTATATATTAATATTATTATTATTATTATTATTATTATATATTTAATTATATTATATTTATATATTTAAATATTATTATCATTATTATATTATTCATTATTGTACTAAATATTTAAATTAATAAATTCATACGTCTAAAAGAATTTTAATAAAATTAGTGAAGCATAATAAATGCGTAATAGAAATGCCTTTTTTTAAAAAAAAATCGAACGTCCATGTCAAAAGCCTCACGCTATTCATAGCCTACCTTAAGTAAAATAGTATTGCCAAAGGTGTCAGAAGTTTATAAAAAAGTACGAAAATATCATTTGCCTGCGTCTCTAGGATTTGGCCTAATATATATATATATATATATATATATTAATATATATATAGTCATAGTATATAAGTATATATATATATATACTATATATACGTAGTTATATATATATAATATATATATATATATATATAATATATATATATTATATAATAATTTTAAATTAATATATAATATATATATATTATTATATATATATTATATACGTATATACTAATATATATATATATATATATAGTGAGTTCATGGGCATCCCGAAGAGGCCAGGCAAGTAACTAATAAAACTATAAGCTAGCTAATCAATATTATATCAGACATAAAAATATCTAGACTTTATATATAATCAGGAGACATTTATTTTACCTACCTGATAATAAAAATAAAAAAAATAATATAAAAATAATAAAAAAATATATATAGTATGTCTATTCTATAAAAATTATTAAAATTTGATTATAATAATGTTGCTAAAAAATTAAGTCAGTTTTTATTAGATACTACGAAGAAGCTGGATAGTTAGTATGGAAGGGTGACGAGCTCAGCAAAATTGCCAATGTTGAATTTATTTTTCATTTTTAAATATAATATATCATAAGATATACCTACGTATTAAGGGTAAATAATTTATATTATAGATGGAATAAAAGTGCGAGTATATGAGTTATCTACTCAGGTACTTATATATATACCTAGTAGGGGGAACGATACGGGGGGACTTAATTCTGTTACCCTTCACGTGTCCCTTACCGATCAGTCACTATCGAACTAGCCCCTATATAAAGAGATAGTATAGAGGATAAGAAAAATAGAACATTTATCTCCAATGAACTGATTAACATAATGAGGATATATTTAGATTGAGGTGAGTTAGTGTATATATTCACCTATTACGTTAGTTGAGGCTCTAATACACCATGTGTTGTTGCTATCGTAGAACTAATGACAGTGAATTCAATAGGTCAAATTAAACAGCGTGTTAAACTTGCTATATAGGTCTATAGATTTATATCTTATATTATTATATAGGTGAGTGTTTATTAATATAATATTTATATTATAAAATGATAATATATATAAAATAAAAATTTTTTTTTTTTTATAAGGATTATTTGACTGGGGAGTCATTTATAGTATATAATAATATATGCTATGAGTAATTAAAAATAGTTTATTTTATTATTTATTTTTACCTGTATGTATATATATATATATAGATTAGTTATCAAGTATTATCTAGTTGCTATTCAGTCCAATAGGACTTACGGTTCGAGGCGATGCTGGCCATGATTAGTTTTAATATTTATTTTGAAAATTTTAGGTTTGAGCTATTTTGCGCATTGCTGCATATATGTTTATGTATTATATATATCTATATTATATATATTTAAATATAATAGTCACATTCTTTAGAGCTATTCATCATAATTATATTATAAATTATGGCTGTAGACATTTACAAAACTTGTGTAATAAAGATCCAAATGATAGTACTATAGTAATATATTAGTAGTTATTAAATATAATTATTTCATTTTATTTTTCTTAATCTACATGATAATATATATATATTTGAGTGAATATTAGTACTTTACAAAAGTTTAGAGAATGGAAAAATAGATGAAAATATGATGAGCTATGAACACATAAGTATTTGGGCTATAAATAAGATATTGTAATAGGCTTATAAAACTCAGATATATATATAAAAGGTAAAAAATATAATAAACTATATTAAATAATTTAATATTTTATTGTACCAACCCTTAACTATTTTATTACAGATCAAAGTTTATACCATCTTAATATTCCAGGCTATTAGCATATAATAGTATAATAAACATGATAAGTTATTATTTCTCAAAATCGTTTTCCCACATTATAAACATGAAACCTAATATGATTAATAAAGTCACTCAGATTATTATGGCTATCTACCTTTTATTTTACGTTAGCTGAACTTGTTTTAGAGAGGAGTACAGATATCCAATTTTATATATTCACCAGAGATTTTCTATGATATAGTATGAGATCCTGGAAACTCTGTGCAATGGCCACTATTATATTATAGTATATATAGTATATATACATATATATATATATATATATATATATTTATATATATATTATATATATATATATATATACCCATATGGTAAATGACTCTTATGGGAATTGGAACCATTGGTTAAAAGTGTTACTCATGAGCTAAAATACAAGTCATTATCAATCTTGATCTGCTGAAGCAATATACCCTCTCCAAACACATCTTTGGGCACTGGGAATCATTTGTTAAGTTAAGACTTATCAAGATATATTGGGTTAATATTCACTATTCTAATATTCTTTATTTGTTCACATGTGCATATCACCTTACTAACGATAGTTGATTGGCTTGCACTATATATATTAAATACTAAAATTACCATTACTCATATCCTATATTTTGATGCAGTCATAATTCCCAAATTTTTATTAAGTATCTTTCAATTGAGGGTAAATAATTATCTTAATCATATCTACTTATTATTGAGATCAGTCTACTTATTGATTACCTAGAATGATTATTATGCAAAAACGTTACGACTATCTCACGTTCACACTTAAAATATATAGACCCTTTAATACTCACTAGCTCATTGATTATCTATAGGTCTCGATAAGTCAATTGTTTTTTTGGCCCAGGCAGTCTTTGTACCTATTAATACATATATCTAGCTGTATCTGATTAGGTAATTTATATGGGTTTCTTTACTTTCGAGGTATATTGGCACCCTCTAATACAATAGCCCTGTCACTTCTCACAAGAGTCTATTATTTACGTAACGGTGCTTATGTATATGAGAATTTCATACTAATTATCTTATATAATATAGCTATAGACATTTTATGTTATCCACATATTTCAAGTGATTCTGAGGGCGTTATTGATTTTAGTAGTGAGTTGAGCCTTATATTAAGGATAGGAGCTAGTCTACTAGTCAACTCATAAAACTACGTATACTATAGTATATATTATATATATATACTACTCGTTTATTAAGAATGATATATTTTCTTGTATCACGACCTTATGGGACTTATAGTAGGTATTTATATATATAGTGACAATGTTTTCCAGTAATATCTATATGTCCTTATGCTAATTAACATTGACGCTGTATCTTTCAAAGTTGTATTGCTTGCTTGAATGATTGAGGACTCTTTTAACAGAGGTATATGTGTTTAGCATAATGTATCACACTATCCTGAGCGCCGATAAAGTTTTTCCGAGTATCATTTTATAGACATAGTCTTTTGCACTACTAACATCTAGTGTGTGCATATAACCTTCATGCCATAGTTTCTTCTTTTCTCGAGATACTACATTAATGCACAGCAACCTAAAAATTGTTGTGTGCGGGCAAACGATGTGGTGGTTTACATTACAACACGCATATTTTCAGCTTGTGAGCGTCATACCAATTAAAATTTGAGAGGCGTGGAATTAAAATTCCCCCTTTCGTTTTTACTAGTTATAATTAAGCACTTGGAGAGATCAAAGAATTATAACTCTCTGCCTCCCAATAATATAATAAATTTCGCTCTAGTGATCTTGTGGTATTCAATAACCTACTAAAGTGAGAGAGCTGTTCTAATAGGAAGCATTTTTTAAAACCATTGGAGTTTAACGATATGAAGGCCATTTTCATCTTCAATTGTAGGAGAGTAAGTTGACCAATTAGAATATATCTATTGCCACACTACTGACAAGCTAGTATAGATGCGGAGTCTTTCTCAAACACAGTTTTTTTGATGTCACATTGACAATTTCCTCTCTCCAATAAGCATAATCTACCTTCTACACATCTCTCAAACCTAGAGAATTCAGGTGATGAGTTCGAGGGCGTATGTGTCCAATATAGATACACTCGGAATTTAATAACCATTCGATCTTACGAGGGAAATAACGACTAAAGAACCAAGCTCTACTTTATAGAACAACTGCTATAATATATAATTCAATTAATGTACCTCTCTTTTCACACACACTATACGTAATACAATAATGCTGTTGAGACAATAAATAGCTCAATGGATAAACTCTCCATACGTAACAACATATTAAACACTCTCCTTTCTATTTACTTTTCTTATATTTTTATATCACCATGGTTTTTGTTGAAATTCTTGTATTCAATTGTATTTATTAAAATATATAGTAATATATATATATATATTAAAAACTTATATTCTGTCTAATAGTATAATATATACTATTGATTATATATATATAATGCACTTATAAACATCTTCTCAATCTCTCTCTAGTATATCTATCTCTCACTCTCATATACATATTCTATCGTCATATCTCTGCTCTTATCTCCTTCTCTCTGTCACTTATCCAATCGCGTACTCCTAAATACGTTATTTCTTGTTAATGGATAGAATATTCTCCGATCACTCTCCCGTTAATATTTATAATCGGAACAAACTCGTCGTACCAGATCTCCGTTCCAGTATATAGTCCAGCAAAATAGTCTTTTTTATTCTAAGTTTACAATTGTTATTGAACTGATTTCCGCTTCACTCGTGGAAAAAAAGCTTTTTATTACTATTCTAACTTTTAATGCGTCTCGCTCTTATACTTCTCGTATACTTCATATCTATAATCTTCATCATTATTCATCTAATCTATCTATATATCTATCTAAATCGACTAATATCGTCTCTCATCTCTTCTTTATACTTTTCATAAATTCTTTTTGACAGTTACCTAGAGTACTTAGTTTTATCTTTGTTAAAAAAAACTAAAAACTTGGTCGGTAATCTTTTAATGATTAGATAAAAAAAGGATATTTATTCGGATATCAACTTTCTAAAGTGTATGGCATTGTATAATAGTTTTAATTTAAGCAGCACAAGATGTTATTTAACGAGAAATGTAATTAAAAAAAAGCAGTATTTACTGTTTTCTTATCCTGTTGTATAAACATTAGTTTTAAAAGTGAATTATTTGTTAACATTTTACAATCATTTTTACAGAAAAATAGAAAATAGGTTATAAAATAGGGGAACAGGAAAAAGATTGCATTGCATAAATCGCAACAGGCTTTTATTATATAGTCACTTCAGAGACGAGTGCAAGCCACTATTGTCCTTCTCACTAATTTTAACACTATATTTTTATCCCTCTGTTAATCATCATGGGAAATCATCTGCAAATTGTTTCCTTAATGAATGTAGTCTTAATTAATCTATAGTAACAATTATTTTAATATAGGATTAATATATATAATAGATAAGAAACGAATAATTCATCTGCATAAAGACACAAGATAGAAATAGTAATATTTATATGGATTATTTCGAAAGCATTTAATAGATACAGTGAAAATATTTAACCGTATTAATAAAAGCCTGTTAAATTTTTTTTATGGTTTTCATTTTTAAATATATAACTCTAATTTTAATACAAATAATACTTTATCTTATTCTGTTAATAAATGCTTTATTTTATTTTTCCATATATCCATACTTTGGGAGCAACTTCCTTTTGATCTTTTAGTGTTTCTATTTGCTTCATGAGCTCTGGTTTATTTCTCCACATAGTTACCACAAATACTATAACCCTAGATCTTACACTCATTTCCCATTTCTGTGTAATTACGAATATAATAAGTGTTTTTGCTTTGCTACATATTTTGACTCCTTAGGAACGACTAGTGAAAAGATTCATTAATAAACATTAAACTTAATTTTAGATTGGTAGTCATATTAAATTCTTATTTGAGTTACCAAAACGCAACATATCTTTCCATATTTTAATATTCTCTTTATGATTATCATAGAAGAATTTATCAGACTTAGTGCTCGATATAAAAATGAAATAAATGATATGATTGAGATTTGTTTTATAATTTGGAGGTTAATTGTTATTCTTCTTCAGAGGGGTGAATAAATATTCTCCTTTTTATCTTGAGAGAAGTAATAGCAAAAATAAGGGATATATATTCAATAAACTCTGATAAAAGTAGAAATCTAATTTGAAGCTTGAGAATTACTGTATAAATCCAACTATGAGCATATACCTATATTATTCGAAAATATACATTTCGGCTTCGTGTTCTAATACTACACTTCTATCTTTAAGACAAAATCTTAGTGAGCATCCTAAACTAGACTTGCTATTATCAACTTGATAATTATTTATAATAATAATATAATATTATAAATATTATTAAATATATTATAATAATATAATATATATAAAGAATAATAATATTATATGAATTGAATGAATATTTATATTATTTTCATTTTTCTTATTTTAAGAATTTTCAATACTAATATATTGATCGATTCTAATTCAAAAATATAATCATTAAATAATAATAATAATTAAATAAATAATAATTAAAATATAATTAAATAATAGATAATATAATATATTAATAATAATCTATTTATATATATTCGTGTAAATAAATAAATAAATCTATATAAAATATAATAATACTAAGTAATTAAATAATAATATATCAATAATATATATATAAATAATATAATAATAATAATATATATTTATAATAAATATAATAATAATAATAATAAAGATTAATAATTATAATGATAGCAATTATAACTAATTAAATATTATAAATATAAATAATAAAAATATTAAAAAATATTTTATGTGTTTAAATAACGATTGTTATTATGGCATAAATATATTAAATTATATATTATATTAAAATTTATTATTACTATTATAGTAATTAGTATATATATATAATATATAAACACTATATATAATAGTTATATTATATATATATATAAATATTATATAGATAATATTATATATTATATTATTAATGTTTATATAAAATTATGTTGTGTGTGTGTGTTTGTGGTGTGTTTGTGTGTGTGTTGTATGTGTGTGTGTGTATCTCTCTCTCTCTCTCTAACAAACAAACTACCGTTTGTTTGAAACCTACTCTTATTTGAAGATCGTGTAATCGCTTGTTCTCGTAAAAAAAAATTTTACGTTATTTTAATCAAATTCGTAGATATTTTTTTAAAGCTTTTGCTCTTAGAAAAGCAAGTTCTTTAGGAAAGGATTTTTTTTTTTTTTTTTTTGTTATTTTATTCTTTTTGCAATCTCTGAGACGTTCTCTTTTTATCGTAGTCTAAGAGCTAAGAATTTTAACAGCGGAATGATTACGTGAGACTCTAAAGAAATGCGTTGCGGTTTGGTGTTTGGTAGATTGATGACTAATTCATCGTACTAATATTCAATGCACCTGATCTCATTTGACCTTTGTGGGTTAGAGCTAATTGGTTGTTTTAAGTTCTTTGTCTATGCTATTAAATCTATGACGTGTTTGAAGGATAGGCGTTTTGTTTTGTTTGTCTTTTATCTATATATTCCGACATTCTTACTCTTATGACCAGCACTAAATGCTTAGAAGTCGCAACGATGTTGGACCCTAGCGCGACCTCCAATCCAATAACCTATAGGACTCATTGCTTTATCCTTTGGATAAAGTACTCTCTATATGCCTTAGGAAGATTTCTATATGGGAGTTGGTATGGTGTGAATGCGCTGATCTCCTTTATTTTTGGATGTTGTGGCGCCAGAACAGTCTCCGGTGCTGGTTTAGTGTGGTTAGCTAGTGACTTGGTATTTATATAATGCATAAAGGTCTAGAGCACTTTGGCTGATTCCAAATCCGTGATTACTCAACACTATTTACGTTTCTGTAACTCAGGTTAATTCGATTTAACACATATATTTTGCAGGTGTCCAGTGAGAACACAATTACAAACAAATGAGGGAGACAAGATGAAATTCTTATCATTATCACTGTGCGGTTAGCAAATTGTTTAGAATATACCTCTTAATAGTTTTAACTTAACATCTGTATTATGGTAGTGGGTTGTGTGGGCTCCGTCGACACTAATAGTGAGAGATCCAAATGCATGGAAAACAATGCTGGAGAACTAAAGGTTGCTACTTGTGAAAACAACAAAGATTTTAAACTCCGTATATACATTTAGCTTGAAAGTCACGCATTTTTTCATTAGATGAACCATTATTTTTCCTACATCACTGCGTAGATTTTCTCGATCAGAAGCTTCATTCAAACACCGTTTTTTTTTATAACCCGATCCAATGAAATGAATATAGTGGTCCTGGAGCATCTAACAAGAGAGCTTCCAAATTATCTTTTTGGATGTCGCTTTCGTGTTTGGTTCGAGTTTTCATGATTCTCAAAAGTAATGCAAGGCCATTTAGATATTGCTATGCATATATTTCCTTGACACTAAAGGTTAGTATACATCAATTATTGTCTTCTCAATTGGTTCTTTCTCTCCGCATATAATTTTGGTCCATTGGGAGATCATCTTTGGAAATTCTAACATTAAAAAAGATGATCAAGGCAATACAGTTTAGAGAGGTTAATTCACAAACCAGGCATCTTTGGATGAGTAAGATTATACTAACATTAAACAAATTGAGAATGTAGTTCATGAAAATATATAGAATAAAAAAATAATAGAAAAAAAAATAAAACGCATGAATAATAAAAGAGTAACAAGAAAGACGCACCTCATTAAAAAGAAAAAAATAACAACGAAATAAGGAGGTATAGATAATTTACTAAAAAACAAACTGATAACGAGTACAACATATTCAAATTTAAAAAAGATATTTTGTATTAAGGAGTATTTATTTCTGAGAGGAACTAACCCTCGTATATCTCAAGACCTAATAGGAAGGCCTAAGTGCTCTAGTGGAGAGGATAACTTTGACATTCGTTCCATTTAGTGTTCTTATTGTAAATCCAAGCATACAGCTCACAGAAGGCATTTTAGTACCTAGGTGATCTAAATAACTTAAGTTCAATATAATCATTTCCCTCTCTATGACATAAGGTGCCAGCACCAAAAATACCAATAATGCTTCTTTTTTGTAATGTCGGGGCAGGAATTTTATTTAGTCATGTGAGTTTGTTTTGATATTTGGGCGGAATGTGACTAATCTGTGAGACATTATATTCGATCGAATATATTGAGACACCAACTTGTATGGAACAAACATATATCACATTAGTACTCTAAAAATGTTGCTTTTATAATAATATATATTTATATATGAATTATTCGTAAATATTATTATTATTCATATTTATATTATATTATATAGGATTGATACCTGTATAATATGTACTGTACTATTATTATAAATTAATTATATATGATTAGTTTAATGCATCGGTTTAGAGTCTCTATAATATACTTATGTTGACTATATTAGTGTATTTATTATTTATAAATATTTATTAATTTATTTATTCTTTTTAGTAATTTTTATTTTTTATTTTATTAATAAACTATTATATTAAAATTTTTTAATTTGAAGTTATAATTATATTATGCTATATACTCGAACTAATATATGTTATTATATTTATTTAATTTTAAAATGTCAAGGAAGAAAATATTTCTTTATGTATCTAATATTTATATTGCTCGTTCTTAACAAAATTTTAATTTTTAAATATTTGGTGACGTTTTTATTTACTTTTAAAAATATAAGTTTTTCAGCATTTTGAAGAAATAAAATAAATAACATGCAATAATATTCATAGATATATATAACAATTTAAATGTATCCTATTATCACTTAATATAATCCTCAATATTGTGAGTATATTATATTATATATATGGAATATATAATAAGATTTATTATATACCATTTCACTATTTAATTTAGATTAACTCAAGCTAATATACCCTTATATATATAATATAAACTTATATAACTTAATATTAATCTATATATACTATGGTCTTTTTATTTTGGTTTTAGGGGTTTATCATTGCTCATATATGTGTATAGGTTCTCTAATTTTGGAGTCTTCTAATAATGTGGGCAGTCCGTTTTTTAGGCTCTGATTGTGTCTCCGTGAACTTAATATTTTTTCGTTTGCAATATTATATTATATTTGAGTTTTTTTAACAGGTCTTATTTTCTGGTACCCAATACAGCTATAATAGCAATATTAAGTCTATACACACTATATATTAAACTATATTTTCCATGATGCTAGACAGGTGTTTTATATATATAGTATACAATTATATTTACCTTTATAATATTTAAGCTATGAGTAATCAATGAATTAATATCAAATATTAGGTTATATATATTAATATATATAGTATTATATATTAATAAATATAATATATATATTTATATACTATAATATATATAATATAGGCTATATATATAATAGATATAGTAAATTATTTCCTATATATTAATGTCAAAGCACAAATGGTCCGGATGAGGACTCTGATAAGAAAAAACCAAATTGGACCAAGCCAACTTTCGATCATTTGATTAAATAGGAGTACTGGGTGGAGTCTGGTAAGAACTATCTGAAAGCCGATTGTACAAACATATTAACAATATAGTAGTATATATATATATTTTATGATTATTATTCTCTATAATAATAATGATTATTTATTATAATAATTATATATTTAATAAATAATATTATATATACATTAAATATAATTATTATGTTAGTACTGTATTATATAATAGTATTATATAGTATTATATTATAGTATATATAATATTATAATATATATTATATATATATGGTAAGTTATTTTTATTATATCTGGAGTTTTATTTACATTCAGGGTTTTATTATATTTTAGAACTTCTATTTGCTATGATTATATTTATAATTATTTAAATATAATATAACTTATAAGATATTATTACTTTGACTATATATATAATACCTAAGTGCTCCTACAAATTATATATTATATATCTAATATATATCATATTATATTATTATATAATTATACTATATATTATATATATAATTAATAATATATAATATTATATTATTAAATAAATTTAATTAATTAATAAATATATATAGTATATATATATATATATATATATATATTAATTAATTAATATATATTATATATTATATATAATATAATCATATTAATATATAATATATATTAATATATAATATATATATAATATATATTATATTTATAGTGTTTATATGTATTTTATATATAATATAATTAATTTATAATTATATATAGTATATTATATTATATATATTATAAATTAATTATTATATTATAATTAATTATATATAATATTTATATATTTATAAATATATTAATATTAATATATAATTATATCAAATAATATAATAGATAATATATAATTAATTATAATATACTATTAATATATAAATATTAATATTATATATATATATTATAATTATAGTATATTATATATATAATATATATATTATATAATTATAATTATAATATTATATATAATATATATATATTTAATATATATATATATAATAATTATATACTAATATATATAAATATTATTAATATATATATATTAATCATATATATTATATTAATATTAAATATATATATTATTAATAATATTAAAATTATATATATATATTATATGTAATGAATATTATAATAGAAATTAATACTGAAAGTATATTATGGTTAGAAATTTTCCACTGGAACATTAATATTCCCGGTATTAATTATATATATATATTAATAATTATTATATTATATATATTATTATTAATATAATATTAATATATATATTATATATATATATATATATAATTATATATTAAATATTAATATATATAATATATATTTATTATATATATTAATATTATATATTAAATATTATTTAATAATATATATATATATAATATATATAATATTATTTATTAAATTTATTAATTATAATATTTAAGAAATATATTTACTAACATTATATATAATATATTAATATATTATTATAATATAATATTTATATATATATATATAAATATTATATATTAAATATATATATATATTATTATAATATATATATACATATATATGATATTAATATATATATATATTATATATAATATATATATATATATTATAATTATAATATATTAATATATATATACTATATATTAATATATAATATACTATATTACATTATATATGATATAT
>JABUQX010038148.1:17500-20000 GCA_015478945.1 Trachelipus rathkii
CCCTGAAGGTGTTATAGGCACAAATGGTTTACGCAGCTATAATGACAGTAACATATTAATCACATAGATTGCAATGGGATCTGAAGGATCCTTAATACTCTTGTGTAATCCACTTACTTACCAACAACCTTCAATGATCAAGACGAAAGTGCCAAAATGCGCGAAGGGTTCTTTTTTTAGTTAGAGCAAGACAGCATTAAATAAATTACCATTAAACCAATAAAATAAATTAAGAAATATTGCTTTGAGAATAATTGACACACCAGATATATATAAATAATTATTTAATTAAAAAATAAATAAATAAATAAATCATTTACCATTAAAATAATGTCAAAAAAATATATATATTATATATATATATATAATAATATTATATATATATATATATTATATATATATTATATATATCTTTCTTTTCTTTATCTACACCTCTATTTCCCAAGATATGGGAGTCAAGGTGCGTGACGAGGGCATCGGCAAAGAAACCAATAGAAAACATGAACAAAAGTTCGAAAAGAAAAGCCCAACCCTACCGCCCTTTCTGTACCATTATAATTAGTGAGAACTCGTCGCAGTCAGAAATCCACCTAAGGCTCATGGGACAGTGGGAGTAGCTGGTTTGATACACTCTGAAAAAAAGTTTGGAGCTGGTACCATATGGTCCCCAGGTTGTCGAATATTTGGAACCCTTTTGGGGTATCATTTGGAACCCCTTTTGGGGTACCAAAAGGAACCCCGTACAATGGGGTATCATTTGGAACCCTTTTGGGTTCCCAAAACAACCATAGAACGTGTTTGATGATATAGAACAATTTAGGGTTCCCCCCCCCCACTTTGTCGTATTTGAAGCCTTTTTCGAGAAATAATTTCTCTTAAAATGGGATATGCCCAATATGGCGGCAGTCATAATGGGTAGCCTATATCCCTTCCAAAAAATAAATAAAACATATAGTACTTCTTTGGGTTCCAGAATACCTATTAGGTCGGTTCAAAGATTGTGACCCTTTAAGTAAGGTTCTTTGGGTCTACAATTATTTCGAACCTTTTAAGGGACCTCACAATTAAACCTTTTATTGGTAGGGTTCAAAAGCTAATACTAAAAGTTCTCAAAGAACTTTTTAAGGGTTTTCATTTATTTTTATGGATATTATATCATATATATATATTTATATTATATATATATAAATATATATATATATTATTATATATATAATATATATATATATTATATAAATATATATATATAGTATTATTATATATATAATATATAAATATCTTATTATATATATATTATGATATAAAATGATCACATATTTCTTTATTTTTATAGAAGTAGAAGCAAATGAAATTAAAGGAATATAAAATTATTTAATTTTAATTAAAATATTATATATTTGATATATATAGCATATGAACTACAAACATTTGGAACAAAAAAACTATACATAAATTAAAGATTTTGTTTGCAATAATATATATAAAATATGATATATATAAATATATATATTATATATATATATATAAATATTATATATTATATAATATTAATAATATTATACTATATAGTATATATATAGTAGTATGATAGATTATATATATATATAATATATATATATATATTATATACTATATTTATATTAGACATTAAAATCAAAAGCTTTATTAAGTGATCTTATTGAATATATAGTAAATACCTATTAGATAAAGAGGAGTACCAAACACAAAATTAACTTACAAAAGAAAGAATTTCTGACACAATTTAAAAAGTAATAATAATAAAATATTGCAAATGCCATTTATTTATTTATTGTGATGCTATTTTGGCATGGGCATAAAATTTATAAATTAATTTTAAAATAAATATCTTATATATTTGTATATATACAATGAATTTCAAACAAAAAATACATTACATTTAAATATAAATAATTCTGTAATATTATATAATATATATATATATATATATTATTAGTGTAATTATTTATATGATATTATATATATATAAATTATATATATATATATTTATTATATATATATATATATTATTTATATATATATATATCATATATATTATTTATAAAACATAAGCTTTATCATATCATACCATAAGCATTTATCATAGTAATAAATATTATAATAGGCAATGATACTGAGAGATAAGAAATAGCACGATTACAAGGACTCAATTGTAGAACAACTAGTTCGACTAAATTTTAACTGAACTAAAAATGATATTTTTAAAATTTATATTTAATATTCAAATGCATGGCACCCGAATTTTATCCTTGCTCTCTATCATCGCCAGTGAGTGGTAGTGATTCTTCAAGTAAATGCGTTTTCGTTTTTGTCATTTGTGCTTGCAAACGGTAGCAAATGCTAAGGTTTCGTTCGTTTTTTCAAATTTAGCAAAAAAAAAATCGTATGAAAAATTTTACCAAACGTAAGGAATTTCCTCAATTCCGTAAGGTTGCTATTTCCATTGCTTACCGAATTTAGG
>JABUQX010038148.1:25000-40000 GCA_015478945.1 Trachelipus rathkii
GATCCATATGGAGCTAAATATCATATATATATATATATATATATATTAATGAAAAAATATTGGATCGGATCTACATTTATAAGTAAAAACACAGCTGTATGTCAAGCGTAGGGCCTACTCATAGGAATCTAACGCAGCGGCTGAGGTGCAAGTTTTTGTGATAGGCCTGGGCCAGGGGACCCTGAGGCCCCCGGCGCAAAGATCAGGAAAAACCGGGGTTTAACTGTATATTTCACACTAAAATAACTACAGGGTTAAATCTAACACAAATAAAAAAAATATCTATTCTTTATTTTCGATTCTGCCTTTGTTTAATAATTGACTGCACATAATCATAAAAACAATACCTAAATATCAATCATTTTTTGGAGCGGGGTCATTATTATGATCCTATATCAATACTTAAATTGAGCCAAATTATAATTTCCGAGTCTTTTAACATAAAATATTCGAAATTTGATATATCAACGAATTCGGAAAGGAATAAATATATAATGTTAAATATTTCTATGTATACTGATTATATTGATATATAAGTGAAATATGACTGTGACAAGGAATATATACTATAACACATTATTACTCGTAATATTCTATGTTCATATATTAGATTCAATATATAATTTTATATCTTAGTATTTTAATATATTATATATATTATATATAATTATTAAGTAATATAATATATAATATATTATATATTATATCAATACTATATACATAAATAAGCTATGGTGACTATTTAATATGACTATATAGTTTAGCGTTTAATTTCTATAATCGATTAATATTCAATTATATTTCTAGTTATCAAAGAAAAGAAATTTAATGACTTTTTTTAATAGTCTGTGCTCCTTTTAATGAATAAATTATCAGATAAAGTTAGTGGCACATTTCTTAAAGCGACGCTGTACTAAAATAAAAATATATATATAATTATCAGTCACTCAGACCTATAACTATTAATATTGCCGATAACATCTAGTACTAACAACTAAAAACAAATGTAACGCATAACATAAAGCTTTCTGCTCTAAGCAACATACAAAGCACTCTGTCATGAATGACAAGAATTACAAAAAAAAAAAAGTTAATGAAAAAATATTGTTTAATTTAAGTTGGCAGTTCCCTCTCTTCACATCTCACTTAAGTCATCCTGAATTTCTAGATTATATGCAATTAGAATTGAATATTGTTTCAAGGCTTAACTATGAATCGGTATTTTAATGAGAATATCCAGTGTATTGATATATATAATGGCTAATAGATTAAATTCCTCTTCATAATTTGATTGATGTATTTCAATGAAGAAACGGAATTATATTGAATTTATTCCATAAATAATTTAATAAGGAATCATGCAGAGTCTCGTTGGACTGTAAAGCTGATTAGGAGAGTTTGATAGATCATTGGTTTATGCTGCTTTACAATCTCGTTCTGTCGGATAGATTGTATCTTTAGTACTTGTCACTGATGTAAACAGATGCCCAGGTTAGCACGATATTCTTATAAATAGCAGTTTGTCGTTTGAAAGTCAAGTAGTTATGTTTACCTATACGGGGTTTAAAAAACTTTTTTCAAGGGGATATTTGTTATGTAACTAAAAGACGAATATAATTTTGGGAAAAGATTTCTTGTTAAATTGTGGATTATAATTTATTTTTAGGATGAGGAGTGGGAGAAGATGATAAAAAAACGTCGTCGGTGTGAGAATGGGATGGTTACTATTAATATGAATTTTGGTTCTTGTTTGCTTTGGCGAAATGGCTAATTAATAGACATAACGGAGGGTATTCTTTAGTTTGACTGAAAGTAGACAAAAGAAATTGAATGTTTTTCTGTTGAGTAGATTAAGGAGGCGAGCGCATCAAACTTCGTAACGGCTCTAATGATAGAGGGCGAGTGTTGTGTAGATTCTAGAGATGTTTATATGTATGTGAGTCATAAAACTCAATTCTGTATAACATATTAGAATGACAGGAGAGGATAGTCCGGTCATTTCTGATAGACTAGATAAAGGATTAGAATGTGGAGAGTTTTTTTTCCAGTGAAATTACGCTATGCAAGAAGGTTTAGATGAGTCTTCAGAAATAGTACCTCTTGTTCGTGAAGATGAGTATAAAGGGATGGAGGATACGATGTATCGATATGTTGTAAATGACTGAATACTAGATCTGATGGATGTTTCTTGGAAATGCGCGCAACACATACTCTGTCCACGCATAATTTAAAGTTCCATGTCCGGGATTGGAAAAAGAGAAAGGGTATGAATCATGTGAGGTTGGTGATTCAAGGTTCGCATAAAAAATTGCCTTAAAAGTGGCCGCATAAGGGGAACACCATTGCAGGAGTGTCGCTGAATAAGTTTGTTTGTAAAAGAGATTGTTAATAAGTATCACGAACTATTTCCTGGTGATCAATGATGTGAGTAAAATATAAGTTGTTAAGAGGGAGAAAAGGATAATTTTAAACGTGACTGTTATTGGGTGTCCTTGAATATAGTTTCTACTAGTAAGAGTTTAGAGTTAATGGGCCAGGTACGGGAAGTGAACTAAGGGGCAGCGTGACGCTTCTAAGCTAAGTAATTGGTGCTGTGGAAGGATTAAGTGTATGAATACGTGGTATGAAATCTTCTGTATTGATGAGATGGGTAAGGTGAAATTTTTGGTCGATTTAATGGTTTTAATGAGAAGATAAAGAGAAGATAAGCTTTATAATGTAGTGCGAATTAGTATTGGATAATGATATGTGCGGTAAGGGTGAATTAGGCTAGTGAATCTTGCAACACGCATTATGAAGCTTGGGCATAGATCAACCTCTTATGCTACACCCTTATTTTCTTTCTAGTTAATACAATGTCGGGTTATATTAATTTACTTGCGTTCAAGCAAATTTTATTATATATATATATATATATATAATATCTATATAGGATAAGTTTCATTAGATTCTTACTATTCTTATTTATACTCATAGATATATCTGCAATATAATTACGTATGCTTTATATGTAGTTCATAAGATCTATATTGGATATACGTATATATATAATTATATTTTCATATATATATACTATTATTATATATAAAACTCTATTATTATATATATATAATATTATTATATCAGGATTCTTTATACATTATATAGTTTAGAGTTTCATGCAAATATACTCATCTATAATATAGGTAATCATTCATTATATAGATATAAAATATATAGATATATTTATATATACGTAATTTAAATATTGAGGCTATATGCTTTGACACGTATACTAATATGCTTATATACCATATAAATTGCTATATTATGTATGTAGTATCACTCATTGGTAAATATTTAATATATATATATAGGCAATGCTATCAAAGCTTGCTTCTTATATATGAAATCATTAAATAAATAGATAGTTACTACTAATATATAATCTATATATATCCAACTATTTCTCTCATATATATACTTTGAGTAGTTATATTTATATCTATATAGTTCTATATATATATTAAGGTATATATTTCTATTAGATAATATTTCACTATACTAAGAAAAAAATCGAAGTTCATGTCTTCAATAAAGAAAGAGATCATTTGTATTTCAAAAATTCTATTTAATTTAATTTAATTGTATAGATGTTGATTCCTTTGTTTTAATAATTTAAGTAGACCTTGATTACATCTCTGATATTCTTAAGTTCTTATAATTTAATTTTTTTGTCATTACTGCTGAGAGCGTTTTTCTTATAAAAATGTTCAGGTTGTTTTTTTGACTTACATTGTCTAATTCTTATGTATGCTAACCGTCGGCCCCCCCCAGGCAAAGATTTCCCCCCCGTCGTGGGTCTCCTAGATATGCCCGAACGTCTCTACAGACGTTTCATTCCACACACACACCACGCACACACTATAACTCACACACACACACATACACACTAACACACACACACACCACAAATCGTTCTCATTATTATATTATATATATATAATATTATACAGTTCTTTATATCTGACTACGTATATTTGATAAATTATTTATCATAAATCTTTTTCGACTTAGATGCTCGAATAGACTATATCTGACCCTATTCTACTCTTTTACAATACTCTATTTCCTATTATGTTATTCTATCTCATTCTATATAGTATATCCTATATCTAGTATAATATTGATCACTATTACTTATTATGTATTATTAATTAAATATATTCTATTATCTACGATATTTACTTAATATTCATATATATAGCTGATCATATAGTATTAAATTGTTCAGTGAGGTTATATATATAGGTAGTTATACGATTCATTAAATCATATTATGATATCTTAATTATTGAATTATAATAAAATAATTAAATATATTATTATATCAAAATATATACTTTCTTTACAATATATTATTATTATATTCACTCTATTACTATTACTATATATTTTATTATATAATTATATGTATGATATCTATTTAATGCTTATGATATAAAGCCTACAGTTATACTATTACCATATATTATACAAGAATAATGAAAATGAATTACAATATAGATATGCGACTATCAACTCTTAAAAGTTCACCTCCGTTTTTTTCTTTCATTGTTCGAGTGTCCTTCAATATTCTTCGAGGAAAATGGACTTAGCATAAAATTTACAAAAGTTAATATAACGAGTATAAACTAACTCCTGTTCGAGGGGAAACAAAGGAGATGAAAGGTGATTAAATTAATGAGATCAAAGGTCCTTTGGTGGTAATGGGCGGAAGGAGGGGGCAAAAGGGAAACAGTTATTAATAATAAATTAGAGAGAGTCTAATAAATATAACATCTCTATATACAGTATTAAGTGTTATGAAATTTCAGTTTAAAATCACGAAATGGTGGAGATGCATTTAAGGGAACAAAGCTCTATACGATGCAATACAGGATATCGAAACTGAGAGAGAACTTGGCGATTGCTACTGAATTAGCTGGCCGGGCTCAAACGATATACTGCAGGTGACAGTTCTGTGATTTAAGAAATTAGCTGTAGACTTTATTTTTATTTCCTTTCTCAGTTTACTCACCAGCATAATATAACTAAGATTGTTCATCGGCTGTATACGGATTATTGTTCTCAAGTATCTAGGTGGGCTCTGATGTTCTATACACTGCTTCGATAAATGAATATTAAATTGAGGAAATTACGATGCGCTGTCCCAATCGACTAGACTATATGATGTGAGTGTATGAAATGCGACTGAGTATATGCAATAATTGACTGATTGAAGCTTCAGAATCACGTCGTCAATCAATAGTACTTTCCAGTTCTGACTTGAATCTCTAAGTACGCTTGTGGCGCGAATGTTACTAGATGATGTGCTGCATTTATCACGATAAATCGATTGTAATATTCGTAAGATATGTTTCTAATGGTGATGGCGTAGTTTGACATTATCACGTGGCCTAGATAGTGAATTGTAGCTGCTACTTAAAATAGGGGATTGAAATTTTAAAAACCAAACTCGGCGACGTAATAACCATATGTCATACGATCCGCACATAGACATTTAGAAAGATAGCTATACAAGGGTCTGTATCTGCATCACGAGTGTTTTGTCGTTTTATTCAAGAAATTCCCGGATTAATATTGCGATCGAAGGGTCCAGGGAACGTAGGTTATTGCTGACGTTGTCCAGGTCCTGAGATCAGCCCCGTCTTGCAGTTCTCTCTTTCCTGGCCCACCCACGTTGCGTTGTGAAGACTCTCTTGACCGTCTTGTGTGGGCGTGTCGCAGCCTGCCATGCGCAAACATAAGTATTCGTTTTTTTACTCATCCGCTCCGCTCTCATTGCCGCATCTTTCCTACGTAATAAGCCCATGTATACAGCTACGTGTTCAGCAAGTGCAGGTGGAATGCCCCGTTGCTCTTGTTAAATTTGATCATGTCTAGCGCGTCTAGATTTCAGAAGTAGTTTTTATAGGCGTGCGGAAGCGGCCTGCGAGAAGCATCACCTTGTCTTACCTATACACAATTCTTTTTTTACGAAAAACAATGCGTCGGATATAATGGCTTGCAATAGGTTCTTTAGTATTTTTATGTAGCCCTCATATTAAGTGAGTGGGATTGCTAATGATATTGTGGTATTAATACCTTCATAAAATAGGCCTAAATATAATTATAAGAGTGTAATTCAGAATAATACAATTTGATCAGACTAATCCAGAAAGGCGACGCTTCGCAGAATATTCCAGTACTACAAATCTGTTTCTCTGATTGGTATAAAATGTATTTTATTTTGCAATTAGAACGTTTAACCGTGTCATTTTGCAACGGAGCTGACAAGGTATCGGGACCTTTGAGCAAACGCGACTGTTATAATTTATAGAACTAAAAATATTTTGATACGACGGTTATCAATCGTTAATGAAAAGTATATAGGTAGGAGAATGCGCCGCGATATATAGAAATTATCGATTTATTATAATCCGAGTATTTTTACAAACAAATATAAATCTGCCCCTCGATCACTATCGTGTCAAAAAATTTATCGCATATATTTCACGGTTTCTAAGATAATTAAACGTGCTTAATTGATTATCTATCCCGAGACGTACATCAACATTATACATTATATTCGATATATTAAATATATACAGTATATATAGATATAACGTAGTTATTAATACTATATATATATATATTTATATTTTACTCTTATAATTTAATACTGGTGACTCATTATATAAATATTAATAATATACATATTTATAATTATAGTTATATATAATTATATATATTATAATTATAATAATTGTATATCATATTATTTATAATATATATATATATATATATTAAATAAGAGAGAGAGGAGAGATGAGAGAGAGAGAGGAAGAGAGAGAGAGAGAGAGAGAGATGAGAGAGAGAAAGAAAGAGAAGAGAGAGGAAGAGAGAGAGAGAGAGAGAGATAGAGAGAGAGGAGAGAGAGAGAGAGAGAGAGAGAGCAGAGCAGAGAGAGAGAGAGATAGAGAAAGAAAAAACGTAGACAGAGAGAGAGAGAAGTAGATAGAGACAGGATCAGATAGATAAAAAAACTGATAAATGTTATAGGATTAAGTAATAGTTTATGATATATAAATAGATAGTATATATATATAAATATATTATATATGATATAATTTATATATAAGAGCATGAAGGCGTTTCAGTAATTATTAGTATTAGAGAGAAGAGGATAGAGGAGTATAGAGAGTCTAATTAGTTACTGAATGATGTATATTCTTTACTGATAATAGTACTTCTTATTAGTACCAATATACTGATAATTAAGTAATATTAGTTTAGTACTCAATATAATTACTAATAGTGACAGTATAGTTTATAAATATTTCATATAATTAAATTTTTATTCAATATCATATATCATTAGGTCTTTTTCTTAGAAAATATTGTAATATTAGCTAAGTATAATTTTTTTACAATTATATCTATATATATTATTATTAATTATATATATATTATATAATTAATATATATATTAATATTCATATATATATATTATATATTATATTATTTAATATATAATATATTATATATATATATATTGATAATTATATATTGTATAATATATATAATTAAGTTATTATTATATATTATATATATGTCATGCCTCTATATATAGTAATATTATTAATCTTATCCCTTGGTGTATATTTTAAGGTTATAAATAATACATATTAATTATAGATATATATAGGTCTAACTATAATGATTATATAAAGTAGGAGATATACACTTATTATTTATTAGTAAATACTTACAGGGAGCATTTTTAATATTATGCATGGATTAAGTAAGATTAATATCCAATAAATATGAAGTTGCGATAATAAATAATAATATAAAAAATATATTAAATAAATGTTATGTTTGAGGAATGATAATCCAGAACTACCAATTTCGGTACGAGTCCCATCAAAGGATAGTACTGAGAGGACGATGAATCAGCCTAAATTATGTGAAAGCGAGAGAGAGAGCAGAGAGAGAGAGAGAGAATGAGAGGTACGTGAGTCGGCCGCTTGCAAGATTTTTTTCCTGTGTCATCTTTTTGGTGTCATTCCGCTGCTCCAGCCAGATTTTATCTTGAAAGACGGAATGAAAAAAAGATATTGAAGTGAATTTTTTTTTTTTAATTACGGTAATGCGACTGGCACCAAGGGTTATTCTACGTGGCTCCACCCCGTATTCCGACCCCGTGATGTGCTGGGTGAAATATCTTTAAATGATAAAATTTGTTTTTTTCCTAAGTTTAGATCTACAGTGTATGTAAAACATGATTTTAAAGTTAGCTTCAAATATCGAAATGATATAAAGAAAACGATATTTTTATGGGTAAGAAGGCAATATAGTAGTTTGGCATTCTTCTGGCCAGCGTAAGATTTTTTTGTTTGTTTCCTGGATAAAATGTTCACCGATTTCATAATAATTCATTACTCAGGTTTTGTAGCTAGTATTGACCTTTTTGGGATTACATGGTGTCATGCTATTCTGGAGACTGCCTATAGGCCTATATATATTAGTAATTATAATATATATATATTATATATATATATATATTATATTATATATATTTATATAGTATATTATTATATATATATTATATATATATACTTATTTTTAAAGTTAAACACTAATTCATGGCCGATAATTAGCAGTTGGAGGTGATTTTACAGAGGCAATAAAGCGTCGATAAATAGAAAATCTTCACATATAAACAAACATTTCTAATCATCAGATTAAATTAAACTTTATTAAGGATTAACATTAACCATAAAACTATTATTGTACTGTATTTATATAGGATACTTTCATTACATTTTTATAAATATCTAATTTGAAAAGTAAAATACGCAATAATATATTTCTTGAAAATTGTTTTCCCTAGAGGGATTGACTTGTTTCTCTGTATGTATCATCTGACTCCTTCCTCCTCTCCGGCTGAATCAGACAAATGTCATCATCCAAACGATCTTGAAAATTACACATGATTTTGTTTAATTCAAATTTCTAGTTATTTCGACAATGGGTTTTGGATACTGTAGGATAAATATAATATATTGCTGAAAAAAATATCGATATTTTCTATCTATCGGAAAATAATATCAGTCGGAATATTTTTTCAAAAATCGGCATCAGTTGTAGGAGTTTGCAATTCAAATACCAATATATCGATAGAAGTAGGGGTATGTAATTGGGATACCGATATATCGATAGAAGCAGGAAGTTATAATTCAGAAATTGATATATCGATAATTCAATAAAAGTAATAGATTGTAATTCACAAACCGGTAGATCGATATCGAAAGCATTATAATAAATATAATCATTTAGCACTAAATAATAGGATGGCATATCGATACAAGAAATAGAATCTATAATTAAACGATGTTGAGCTAAAAACTGAAAGTTGAGAAAATTTATATATCTAAAGATTATTTTAGAACTATATAGATCAATAGTAGTAGCAAAATGCACATAATGAAGACTGAAATTTTGATAATAGATTTACCCGTGAAACTCGAGTAAAGTGAGGATAAGTGAAATATTTATAGCATGTAGGCTATGAGTAATAAATTGGAGCTAATTGAATAAAAATGCAATCTATATATCCTCTTAGAGTTTTACCACACCTTCCAGTATCACTCATACACAGCATACATAAATAAGGAACTGTGATTCAAAATGTTATTATGAAGAATCCCATAATCCTGCGAATAAACATAATACATGTTAATAAATAGCAGGGATATAACGCTACACCTAATATGGCTTCATTGAGAGTTTACACAAATTAGGAGATCGAGGAATTACCACTGTCCTTTTATATAACACTCTGTGATTACTAGTTTCTTCATGATGCGCATTAATAATTATGAACATAGGAAGCGTAAAAAAAAAATATCTCCATATCAAACAAACGTAAGTTCAATATTTTAATCACCGCCTCAAGGTACTTATATGCCTAAGTAAAATTAGTAAATGATAATCAACTATAGATATTAATTTAAACCCATATACAACATTATACAGAATTATATAATCAGAATAGTTATAACAAATAACCAATGTATAGATAAGCGCAGATCAATTTGCTTAATCTAAAAATTTTAGAAAACAAATTTAAAGAAGACTCTCATTTCATATTGCAGTAGGATCGTTATCAAACTCGCATGCTTATCGTAATACACGAAAATTTCTATAGAATAAAATGCATAAATACGTAATATCATATATTAAAAAGTTTTGTTGAGTTTTTGAACATGATCTTATACTTATATGAAATACTCACTAACTGGTACCGATTTTTGCTATCGAGTATATAGTATCCACAAAATAATGTATATAAGCATAATATTTATATGCAAGTTTTGAATAAATGAGTCAGTAAAAAGGACATATTTAGAGAGGACTTGAGGGTATCTACAGTAAGCATGGAAAATAAATATCAATAAAAAAATATAGATTACAGCATTCTACTATACTGAGTAAAATTACTTTGTACATGTAACTTCCAAGCAATAATAGAGGCATGAGTAAAACCGAGGGATGCTTAAAAAAAACATAACTCCTTGAATAGCGTTATCTCTTTTATATGGGGACTGATGGCATAGTGGATAAACTGACACCGGTTACTTAGTACTATAACCACATAACAAAGCGTCGTAAGTTATCACAATGAGTGTAATATCGTAAATGCCTCGACTAGGAATGAAGTAAGTAAAAAACTCTTATTAAAAAATCATATTCAACCTTTAAACTAGACAAATTTGAAAGGTATGAATAATGTTAACTAAAATATAAAATAAAATGAAAATAATATCTATAATCAATGGATTTGCCAAAGTATATAATATTAGTATAGTATATAAAGGAAAAACGAAAACAGCTTATCCACTAATATTATAAACCAAACTCTTCAGATAACTTCTCATTTATTACAAGACCAAGAACGGGCGAAGAAATGATAATTAGTTAAGATAATACAGGTTTAATAACACGTTATCAATCTTATAAAAGTACTGTTATTACTGGAAATATTAAATGAGATAATAAAGACTTTAGATAACAGCGATAAAGAAAATCATCTCAATTAATAGGAGAATGACACATAAATATGAAAAAAATGAAGAGATATATATAAAGTATAAAAATTAAGCCACAATAATAAAAATATGAACGTATATTAATAAATAATGCAGAAAGAGTTCCATTACATATGATGAGGTATTACAACTGACGTAATAATAAGTACTACTATGAGCCAAATATGAGGGATATCCATTTATGCTAGAAAATATTAAGCTACGTACCCCTTGCGGACGTAGGAAATGATAATAGAGCTTCAGAATGAGGGGAATCAATTTAATTTACCTCCCCACATAATAATAATATCATAGGAGAATGTCATCGTAGAAATCGAGGAGATAATATAATGATATGTTTAGCAACGATAACATATTTTAAGCGGTCAATAAGCTTTAGACATATTAATACTATAATATATCATATATCATAATACGATAATTTGGACCACTTATCAAAGTATACTTATCTATTTTAGTTAAATTAATAATAATTAAAATTATGTTATATTAAACTAAATAAAAATAAAAAATTCATGATTATTGTATTAAAATATAAACGAATATTATTAAGATTATTAAGCTAATGCTAAACTTTTCATAGGTTAAATAATAAATAAAAGTATAATAATACTAATTATTCTTTAGCAAAGATAAAATAATTAAAAGAATTCCTATATAACAATTAAATTATGAATATATAGGTTATTTAATAATAAATGTTCCTTATTTAATTTAATGCACATAAATTATTAATTATATATATAAATAATATAATATATATATATATATTAATAAATTATATATATATATATAGCTATATTATATAATATAAGTATATAAATATATATATATTATATATAATATGTATATAAATATTAATAATAAGTAATATATATATATTAAATTATATATATATTAAGTAGATAATATACTGTAGATATATATATATATATAGTATATATATATAGTATATATATATATGAAATATATTATTAATATATATATAATATAATATATTATAAGATATGAATAATAGAATAATAATTATAATAATATATAATAATATATATAATATATATATATATAAAAATATATATAATATATATATATATATATAATATAATTAGTATATAATTAATATATATTATATTATATGATTATGTATTATATATCTGCGAGAGTTGATTATGAGTCATAGGAACTTCATTTACTAAAGATGATAAACGTAGAAGACATAAGTAAACAGAAAGGATTCTTGTCTACTAGACCAAAAGGAATAGACCAAGTATCGTAGAGCAACTATAAGCTATAAGGCATCTAATCAGCTATAAGTAAATATAATAATAAATGATAAAAGAACAAGGTCATAAATATTTACGATATAATTATAAATAATAACATAATAATATGAAAAATATATAATTAATATATAAATATATATAAAATTACAAAAAAAATCATCTCCAATATATAATATACAGAAAAAATCAAAATTAAAATACGTATCTATTAACTACGTTTTATCTATACCTTTTAATAAAGTAAAAATAAAAATTAAAAACTTATCGAAAAAAAATACATATACAGGATGAAATCCAAGACGAAGGATAATAGAATCAAAGATATAAATCCCGAAGCACATTTACACCTAAATATATATAAATTGTTTGATTGTTATGGACGTTAGTACTGAAAGACTTAAGAATGATCTAGAGAAATCAGGATATTACGAGAGGAGGTAAATACGAGAAATCACAGAAATCGAGAGATACTACATATTGACTGGCGAGAAATTCAGAGCGAAATACAGAGCATAAGAACTAGAGAAATTGGATAGTAGTGATCCAAAATTCACACTAGTATATATAGAGTACAATAGCTCCAATATCTATATGTAATGTAGAGGCCTCCAAATCTATATCGTACTCATATGTATTCTGCGCGTAATCGATGAGATGAGACACAAGAATCTCAAAGAAAGTCGTTAGTGATGGGATGATCTTTAGTGGCTAATGTGCATTACAGTTAACATTAGGATTAATATTCAGGAGTGAGATGTAAGAGAAAGATTAGGGTACGCTAGAAAGGAAAATACACTGTTTAGCCATGGACCAATTATACCATGATATAGCATAAGTTTAAAGGTCTGATTGAGTAACAACCTGCGGACATGTAACAGCCACACACTATAACACAAGTATGGATAGGCAATCGACTGAAGTTACAATCACTATTACGCGCGAACATGCATATATATGGCTTTTGGACCTGATGGAGAAAGTTACTAAGTATTGAATGTTATTAGTAGACGGGTAATATTAAAAATTAAAACTCTTCTTCGACAAACTTATAGTATAAAAGAGTGTTCGCATGCTAATTAAAATACTTTTCTAAATCTAACAATGCATCTGCAGGGAGACTCTAAAACCGCACGCTATATATCCTCACCTCATAGCGAAATCTTCTTAGTCTATGTTCTGGATAAATATTTTCTTCTGATAGAAATACAAAGCTGTTGGTTGCACACGCCAATAGGCTGGTATCAGAAAGTGACGTCAAATTCTTTGTTTATCTTGTATTAACAATGAGTCTTATTTTCAAGTTTATGCTTAAATTTATGACCTTCATAAGTTACAAATGGAAGAACAGTAAAAAGGGAAAAAAAGTCCCAAACTGATATAATATAATCCACAGATCTAGGCAACGCATACCCGAAACAACTGCCTCATCTTGAGAGCATGCGAGTTCCGCAGAGAGATTCAAGAGATAACGGAGAACATGCCTGTGGCCCCCGAGCATCGTAACTGCCTCCCAACTGTCAGTAAGTAGAACCGGCAATTTGTAATGAAACCTCGTAGTAATGCCTTTGTTAGTAGTTAGTGATTTTCCTTCTGGTTCATCGGACAATAAATCGTAAAAAAAATCTTCGGAAACAACCAATACGTTTCCCCTATCTCTAATATATATTTCTCATGTGTGCGGGAGGAGTTTTCTATATTGATAGAGGAAGTGGAGGTTGTCAAATGAAGTCATTTGAACTCTTTTTGTGCTAATTTAAGCATATATTTAGAGGGGTTTCGAGCACATTGTTCAGCACCGCTTGTGCTTGAACACCCTGGGCTATGGACCCTCTTGGATACCATATAATAATATATCTATTATATATATATATAATAATATATATGTTAGTATATGAGCTGATCATCGGAGACTAGTAGGTGGTATTATGACTGAGAGGCCATGATTACGTATAGGGTTCATGGCATATATACACGTAGTATAATCATGTATAAACTAATAGTATATATTGGTATTAGACTGCCTTGTCGTGTATTCTGATATATACTTTATAAGTCTCGTGGGGTCACGCTGCTGTTCTTTGGCATGTGTTGTTTTTTGGCGTCTGGGACGCCGGTGTCCTGCGTGTCGCTGCTTGCGTGTTTTGCGCGTCCCATTTGGCCATTTGGTCAGCTGTCCGTGTGCCCCGTCGTTTGGACGCGTCCCCTTCATGGCTTGTCGCCCTTGTGCGTGTGGTCGCTCGCGCGGTGGTGTGGGTGTGGCGTGTTGTCTGTTGCCGCTCGTGGGGTGTTGCCCAGCATTGTGGCGTTCGTGTGTCCTCGGTTGTCGGGCTTGGTGGCGTTGTCTGTTGCGCGAGGCTTGGGGGGTCTGTTCGGGTGTGGGGGTGCGTGGCGCATGTGCCGTCACTCATTCCGCCCCGGCGCCTGGTGAGTGTGTGTTCCGTCCTCTCTCTGGTCCTCACAGCTACCAGTTTCGTGCGTGCCGGCGTTGTTCCTGGTCTGGTGCTTTACGGTGTCAGGCTGTCCGGGCGGGGTTTGTGGGGTCCCTGCCTGGGTGTGCCTCAGCTTGCTCACGTCGTGTTTGG
>JABUQX010038148.1:45000-49040 GCA_015478945.1 Trachelipus rathkii
CTTTGTTTAGGAAGCAGGAGAAATAATTTTGAAAGCGCGTAAGAAGGACAATAGTGTGCTGGTTGTGTTTCTTGTGTGTGTGGAGTACCAATGATGAGGTGGGTTGGAGGTGCTTTCTATATACAGTAAAAGAAGGTTTAGTGTTGTGATCTGATATTATCAAAGTGTTAAGAACGGTCATGTGTTATGGTTGGCAACTCTTTCTTTATAACATTTATACTCTGTGTGACGAGTTCATGGGTTTAATAATGGTCAGGGTGGTTGTGTTTGGTATGGCGGCAAAAAGTGTCGTCCACATATCGTCAAGCAAGACACAACACTGAAAGAGATGAAGTGGTCAGAGAATGTAATAAATGTGCGAGCAATTCCATGTAAGGTTCTGAGCATGGAGAGAGTGGAGACCCTATGCTCAGTACGTGTTTTTGTTATAAAAGGTGTTGTTAAATTGAAAGAAATTATGTTGTAATTGTAACGTGAGTATTAGTGTTTCTAATATAGCAACGAAAGGTTGTTGAGAGGTTAATAATTGTTTCATTTTGTTATTTACTGTAATGATTGTTTCAGCTGTGACATGGGACTCCACTCTCTCCATGCCAGCAACATATAGCATAGAATTACACGCGAACATATTACATTCTACCACCAATATGCTCTTCAGGTTTGTGTTTGGTGCACGTATATTGGAGACATTTTCCGCCAATACCAAACACAACAACCCCATGACATAAAACCACAAAACTCGAATCCACACAGTAGAAATTTACTCTCGAAAAGCAAACCAAAACACATTACCCGTCTTAGACACTTTTATTAATATCAGATCACGACAATAAACCTTCTTTTACTGTATATAGAAAGCCCACCTCCAACCCCACATACATCATTGGTACTTCAACACACGCAAAAACACCAAACAGCACACCTATCTCTCTATAGCTTACGCGCTTTCAAAATAAAGTTCTCCGCTTACCTAAACAAGAAACAGAATTTCTAAAACCCACATTCCAAAAACTAAAATATCCTCCTCATATAATAATCGGCATATAAAAAGCAAAAACAAATTCTATGACATAAAAATACCAAACACAATACCAAGAAGACAAACATACCCATCCCAAACATAAACTACCAATCAATCTATACAAAAACTACCTGCATTAAAGCAGAAGGAGGCAAGAACCGTCAACGGTATCGATATAAAAACTGTTCTAAAACCTTCAATATGATTTATAAACGACCCCCCATGTATAAATACAAAACAGTCCCCTGTAATATATTGCAAACAGATCATTATATCGGTGAAAACCCATAGAGTTGTCAAAACCGCAGAAAATCCAGCATAAACACGATCTAAAACCCCCAACACATGAAGAAAACTCTGCCTTAACACACCATAGACTTAACAACAATCCATCACATCAACATTAATAACATGTCAAGTCATTTCGCCTAATATTACAACCAAAATCATGCAGAAATCTGCCAGTAAAGCTGTTGCCAATGAACAATGCTTCCAAATTTCAACCGCCGCCCTGGGGATCAAACTAATAGACTATAGCAGAACAAGATTATGAAGAGTTCAAGTTCATTCTATGCAAAAAAATATCTTTAGATAACCACGTCCCAGAACTAAATAGATCACATAGAAGAGCACGTTTTCGCCTTGTCTAATGATCAAGCTAGAAGAAGGTCCATCGTTATCTACAATGACGAAAAGCTCGCAAATGTATATCTTTTATATGTGTTTTATGTGTTTTAATATAAAAATCAGATCCTAATAGCAACAAAGGTTGTAATCACTTCATATATATATATATCATACTATATGATATATATATATAGTATATATATATTAGATATATATATAGTATATATATATATATATATATGATATATACTCGGCTCACTGCTCTTTACAATCTATCGACTCTACGCTCCGAGTTCTCTCAATAGCAAATTCTAATGCTTCGCAAGGAGAGCTCGCGCTACACATCACTCCCACACCCTCTCCGTACTTTCTTCCTAACACTCTCCGAACCCCAGACCTAACCATTATCTTCATCTACATATAAACTACTGGTAAAGGGCCCCCCCCCCCCCCTGAAAAACACAGAAACTTTCAAAATCTTTTGTTTACACTAAATCGGACTCATGTAGAGCTTACATAATGTGACCTATGATTTTAAATTTCTTTATGTATATATAATATATAATAAATTATATAAATATATATATTATATATATATTATATAATATATAATATAGATATATATAGTATATATATAATATTAATAACTGTAATATATACTATTTATATATCTAATTAAATATATAAGAATATGATAAAGTAAAATAATATTATATATATAGTATAATATAGTATATATAATAATTATATAATATAACTATATATATATAGGTAATTAATATATGAATATATAGTATAGTATATATATATATAATAATATATATATAATATATAATACTATATATATAATATATTATATATTCATATATAAATAAAGGCTATTGAATATTCAATTATCCTGAACTATATATATATATATAAGATAAATATATCTATATATATATATAATATATATATAATATACATTATATATAATAATATATATATATAGTATAATCTATATATAGGTATAATATATAGATATATATATATAAAGTTGAGAAAATATAAAGAAAAGAATCATAAGTTACGATTTTGGTTGTTATGTTAGTTACTAGTCTGCCCCAGTCTTAAAAACTTTTATTTTGAAAATTAGTTTTATTAATTAACACACAATTTTCGCCAATTTTTTTATAATTAATTTTTCATTACACAATATTTTAATTAGTCTGTTCATTGCCCATGTTTAATACCTAATTAATTAAATTATTAGATTTTTTTTAATTCACCACACTACACTACTACTACTACTACTACTACTACTACTACTACTATAATAATAAATAATAATAAATAAAATAATAATAATAATATAATAATAATAAATATATAATAATAGCATAATAAATCGTAATAAGAATACCCTAATAATTAAGAATTTAATCTGAATATCGATGAAGTTCTAAATACTGTTACGCTTGTAAATAAATAATAATAATAATAATAATAATAATAATAACTAATTAATAAAATAATAATGAAATAAAATATAATAATAATAATAATAAAATAATAATATATAAAATAATAATAAGTATATAATAATTACATAATAATAATAATAATAATAATAATAATAATAATAATAATAATAATAATAATAATAATAATAATAATAATAATAATAATAATAATAATAATAATATAATAAAATTAATAATAGATAATAATAGTAACGAAAAGTGAAAGGCTTCAGTTTGATTCTTTATTATTCATTATATTTTATTATTATATTATTATTATTATTATTCATTATATTATTATTATTAATTATTATTATATTATCATTGATCGATATTGTATATCGATCCCTATTATTGAAATCACGATTTATGGTTTGGAATTAATGCTTTTACGTTATATTATATTGATTATTATTCATTCTATTACATAATTATACTAGCCAAATTATTTCTTGTTTTATATAATGTATTGTGCGTTGCTACTAGAGGAAGAGAGAGAGAGAGAGAGAGAGAGAGAAGAGAGAGAGAGAGAGAGAGAGAGAGAGAGAGAGAGACGAGAGGAGAAGAGAGGAGAGAGAAAGGGAGAGAGAGAGAGAAGAATGAGGAATGGTTGAGTGTACAGTCGCTGTATATATAATCAAGGTTACTATAACACTTCTATTAAACTCACCGTTGTAATAAATGTTTTCTTTAATATTTATAATTTTTTTTACTAACAATAGACGATGCCCTATCAAATATGTATGTAGATTAAAAGGTCATAATAATTCAATATTGATACATGATTATACAAATGAAGAATGACTTCCCTAAAGCAGTTTGTCTCGTTTCACAACATATGTCGAACCCGTGAAGCGCAAAATTCCGGCTTTCTGTTGCAGAAATTCTCA
>JABUQX010038149.1:0-17659 GCA_015478945.1 Trachelipus rathkii
TATTAAGTATGTATTGATTATATTATGATTATTATTATTATTTTTATTATATCATTATTATTATATATATATATTATTAGTATTATTATTATTATTATCAATTATTTATGTATTATTATTATTATTTGATTATTATTATTTTATTATTCTTATTATTATTATTATTATTTATTATTAGGGTATTTTTATTATTATTAATTATTGTTATTATTATATTTTATTTATTAATTATTTATTATTATTATATTATTATATTATTATTAGGTAATTATATTATTATTATATTATTATATTTATTATTATTATTATTTTTTCTCTTCTTTTTTAACAGAAGATAAACACCACAGCTCATGGGCAGACGTCCGAGCAGGACGAAGACAAAGCTAAGAGAGATTGCGCACATTCCGTCACCCGACCAGTTCGAGCCTGGAACCTCCTTTGTTGGTGAAAACTGAGCTACCGGGCCGCTTTTTTTAAATAGAATAAATATAAAAAATATTAAAAAAAAATACATATAATACATATACAAATACATACGCACATAACACATAAAAATACATATATAGCATATAGAGAGAGAGAGAGAGAGAGTACTATAGCCAAACATGCACTAATAATGACTACTATTATAATATTTTATTTATAGGTATTATAATTATTATTATTATTATTATATTAATTATTAGGATTTATTATTATATATTATATATTATATTATTATTATTATGTAATTATTTATGATGCTAACACTTTTTAAATAATATTATTACGCTATATACATTGTTCCCAACTATTCACTTAATAAATTGAATATTTTTAACCTATACACATAGTCACCTGAATGTAAATTATTACACGAGAGAGAGATAACATATATCAATTGATCACAACTATCACTATATGGTTCGCTATATCACAATGCACGATAGATTAATGTGGAATAGAGAGGGGACTTCCCAGACCCTTGCCACCAGTAGAAGAGAATTTGGAAAAATTCTTCAGCCAGGTGATATTGTCTTGAAAACGCAGCTTCACCTTCTGCAATCCATTATTTAATTTTTCATTCAACTGTGTTAATTATTTCATAATTGACAAATGTAAAAAATGATTTAAAATTTTGCAGCTCCTCGACCCAGATTACAAATGAATAAATAAATTTTACATGTAAAATGTAAATCATCGTAATTTTTTTATTTTTCAAGCTGTTGGCACGCTTATATTCAAACAAAAGCTCTCTCTCATCTCAAAAAAAATTTTGTCTAAGCCACTTTCTTGCGCAGATTACTTAAGACTAGTTTCCATTTCTTCATGTAAATCAACTTCAGAATAATCTACTTTCCAACACTCTACTTTCTCGGTCCTGTTCTGTTTCCGCTTCCCCTCTGGTTTCCGACTGCGTCCACACCGACAACCGCTCGAGTCATATATCGGCTGCGAGTCATATATGACGGACTCGGAGCGTGTTTGATCCCATACACTAAGGGGATCACAGCTCTTAATGGAATGGATATTGTTTGGCAAATTTTTCTTCGCAGACCAGTATTTTTCTCCAACGCCTGATTATTATTTTTTTTATTGTATTAATCTGGCTGGAATAAATATTTGCTATGTTATAACAGAGAGATTTAAGAAGTAGGGGTATAATATATATACACTATATTAATATATATCATATATATATATATATATAGATATACTATATAAGGGTATATATTATATATATAATAAAAATAATATATAATATATATATTATTATATATATATAACTCAAATTTTTGCTTATTTATTGACATTATATCAATGACAGGTATATTGTTCAGTTTGTGTATATATATTATATATATATATATATATATATATCTTACATATATATATATATATATAATAGTATAATATATATTATGTATATAATAATATATAGTATAATTATATATATATTATATATTATACCTCTGTAGATACATAACGCCAAAAAACACTTATCAATGAAATATTTATTGAAATATTAATCATATATTGAAACTATTTAAAATATTTATTTTGCATTTATAAAATGACGTAATATCCTAATTATTTGACTCCTTTGAGCACACACACTCACTCACACACACATTTACACCTACACACACACATATTCACACGCACACTTAATTTTAGAACAATATTGAAATTTTGAATGTGAAACCACGAGAACTTCCTTTCACAAAGATAAAGAATAAAGAAATCAGTTTTCATTTGGTATTTATATAAGCATTAATTTGGCGGACAATTTTGTCAGTATTATGCTCAGCACCTTGCTTTGTTGTATATATAGTCTAATATAATATATTATATATATATATAATATATATATATATAATATATTATAAATATTAATATATAGTATATATATCGTATAGTACTATAGGTATATAGATATGTTCTATATAAATAATGGTGTATTTTTCAGATGACAATGTTTTCTGTAACTTAGAGGTTAATATAATTTAAATTTAAATAATTACTTAATTAAAAATATAAGAGCCAATTTATTTCATGAAATCCTAAAGAACTTCCGAATCAAGAATACCAAAAATACCCAAAATACCCAAAAAAAACCGACCTCATTTGACTAATCAATCTTCGCCACATGAAAATACCTCAAAATTTATATCGCAATCCATCCACTCTGAAACCCAAACTTGTTGAGAGTTTGTTTGCCATTACTTTAGCTTTGATGTCTTCCTCCTCCATTAGTATGGCGGTCAGTATGGTTCGAATTTTGGCTGACAAGAGCGCTGAGATTTGTAGGGCAAGGCTGAGGTGTTATGTAGGATTTTATTTTCTATTGAAGTATATATTAGAAAGTAATTGGGTTACAATAGAATATTTAATAAGCTTCTTTGAGGGGATTTGTGATCTCTCACGACTTTCAAACATAGACTAACATTATATATTTGAGAATAATTTAATTTAATTTATTACCATATGAATCGGGAATTACAAAAAAAATACACATTAGAATTCTATAAGATTTTTTCGTTCTATTTCATACCCTTGAAAATTGACATCTATGTAGAGCAAGAACCCCATTAGACATATTGTACCTACGCATCATTTCAAACTATTAAATTCAGAAATCGTTGCCGAAATAACTTAAATCAGACATAAACAACATTTTGGAAGAAAACTAACTTGCATAGTAAAGTAGACTATGATACATGTTCTTTTAAATATTTTAGGTATTACAGGGCAGCTAAACATTGTATATTAACTAAAGTTTGCTTCATAAAAGATGTTAATTAAAAAAAAATATAAAATTAAATAATATTAATAATTTGTTGTTAATTATTAACATTAATTATTTTTCATTATTATTAATGATTTTCTTAGTTTCTTAGCTTCTTAAAAAATCTTTTAAGCACGTTAAAAATTTAAATAAATAAAATATATAAATAAACATAATAAATTCCAGAACATGAGTGTCATCACTTATTTATTATTTATTTATTATTTTATTATTATTGTTATTAATGATTATTATTATTATTATTATTATTATTATTATTATTATATATTACTATTATTATTATTTATTATTATTATTATATTATTTATTATATTATTATATTATTATTATTTATTATTATTATTATTTTAATCACTCATTATTATAAAAAAAATATTATATTTTATTATTATGATTATTATTATTATTTATTATTATTATTATTATTATTATTATTATTATTATTATTATTATTATTATTATTATTATTATTATATTATTATTCTTCATATATTATTATTTTTTATATTGAATGTTATGTAAATTCCATACTTAATATTATTATTATTATTTTTTATTATTATTATTATTAATATATTATATTATTGTTATATTATAGAGAGAGAATTATTATATTATTATTAATTATATATAAATATATTATTATTATTATTATATTATTATTATTATTATTATTTTATAAATTATGAATATTAAATTACTTATTATTTATTCATTCTTAATTATTATTATTATTATATTATTATTATTATTATATTATGATATATATATTATAATTATATTATTATATCATTTATTTAATTTATTTATTAACGTTATTTATTTTTATTTTTATCAATATCTACAACATATATTGTTATTATATATTATTATTATTCGGTATATTATTATTATTAGTTTATTAAATTATTATAGTTATTATTATTAGTATATCTTATTATTATTATTATATTATTATTATTATTATTCTTATTATTATTTTTATTATATTATTAGTATTATTAAATTATTTTTTATATTTATTGATTATTATTAGTTATTATAATATTAGTTATGATATTAATTATTATTATTAATTTTCAAAAACTGAAATTGAAGTGAATAAAAGCACCTTATCAAGTAGATTTTAGAAGTTTCTTCCAATTAAAGGTACTACACGTTTTCATAAATCTGTTCCAAGTGAAAAAAGCAAACAAAATATTTGCCTACCCAGACATCTAATGATGAATCACCAATTTTGTTTAAGATGAGTAAAGTGAAATCTGATACGAGTGACAGAAATTAGCGTAACTGAAATTGAATATATTCCAGGACAATATGTTGCATGTATGTATGTATGATAAAGCACTTTGGATGGATATTATTGATGAGGTGTCTCATAGATTTGGTGATTACAAAATGAATTTCTCACAACTTAACTAAACAAGCCTCCAAATGCATGTTTTCCGATCAAAAAGATGAATGTTGGACACCAAAAGATGACATATTGTGTATGATATCAAGTCCAAGCATTATTCCAGGCATTAACATAACATACTTAATTAAATGTAGTAAACTATCGAATGTATTTTTATAATTAGAGGAAAGGGAGTGACGTCATCGTCGTTGAAGAAGGATTTCATTTTATATGGAGTGACGTCATCGCTGAAGCAGATCTCCTTTTATTTATAATTAGTGTCAACTAAGTTTAATTTTAATATTAGTGTTTTTTAATTTTTTATATATCTTCTTTTAAAAGAGAACTTTAAATGTAATAGCTTTAGTTATTTAACGTTTTAAGTTTAAAGGTGATCGTTATCTTTGAATTAGGTATCTTGAGTAAATACTATTGTAGTCATTATATTGTGCAGCATAAAGCAAAGAAGGATCCACCTGCGTTATATTCTCACGTAAAATGAAGCGAGAGATATAATTAAAAATACTTATTAAATACAAATGATATTATTTTTAATCTTTGATCTTTCAACAAACTTCAATCCTTTACTTACTTCATCAATTTTCTTTAGGTGAGTTGTTGTTGTTGTTGTTGCTTCGTATCAGGAAATGTTATCAAAGTAGTAGTAGTAGTAGTAGAGAGTTCAGTTACGAGGCAAAAATTGAAGAAGATACCTGACTCAGGTATTAAACATGGCAAGTGAACAGACTAATAAATATTGTCATATGTGAAATTACTGAAAAAAAAAATTGGCGAAAATTTATAAGGCGCTTTAATATTGCATCTTTGAAAATAAAGTTTTTAAGACTTCAGTTACTTAGAGTCTAACAACAAAAAAATCTAAACTTCAAATCTGTCTTTAATTCTCAAACCTTATATAATAAGATAATATATATGTTATACTATATATATATATTATATATATATAAATTATATTATATATTATAAATATATAATATATATATATAATATATAATATAAATATAATAATATATACGTAATAAGGTCAAGATGATCTCTGATTAATAGCCTTAATATAATATATATAATAGATATATATAATATAGATAGCTATAGTATATAAGTATATATATTATATATATAAATACATATATAGATATACAGATCAATCAGAGTTTCAATACGCATATAACACTCACATATATAGAAATATCTACAGTATATTATAATATCGTAGCGTTATGGAGCGATTAGCTACATCTAGTATATTAATTAATTATCATGTACGATATGGTAATAATATATATAATAGTATATATATATATATATATAATATATATCTAGATAAGTAGTACGTATGGCGAGAGGACGAGACACCCGAGAGAGAGTCTAAGAGGAGCTGATGAGAGTATATGTAGAGCAGGCTGATATGACATCGGCAACAGGCTAACAGTTCGCCAGCCGGAACGCTACACCTAAGACTATATATAGTCACCATAGGAGTAAATATATATATATATAATCTATATATAATAATAATATATATATTAGATAAAGACAATTTAAATCCAAGGTCAATTAATGAAGCTCCTACATGAGTCGATTAGTGTAACAAAAGATGAAATGTGTTTCAGGCTTTACAGTAGTTTATATGTAAGAATGAGCATATGGTTAGGTCGGGTTCGGAGAGTTGTTGGAGAAAAGTAGCGAGAGGGTGGGGAGTGAGGTGTAGCGCGAGCTCTCTTGCGGAGATAAATTGCCATTGAGAGAAACTCGGGGAATAAAGGGGTTTTAGAGTGATCGAGTGGTAACAAGAGTCAGTGAGAGTAATAGTAATAATATATATATTAGTATATATAAATAATATTAATATATATATATACTATATATAGTATAAAATATTACTTAACCCTAAATACAGTAAATTTATAATGAAATCCTTGTTGCATATTAGGAATCTACTTTTATATTTAAAAAACACATAAAAACACAATATCAAACTTAATATTTGCGAGCTTTCGTCATTGTAGTAACATGACCTTCTTCGAGTCTGTGATAATAGACAAGGCGAACACGTCTTCTTATGTATCTCTATAGTTCTGAGGAAAGTGGTTATGCTAAGATATCTTTTGTAGAATGCGACTCTCATAATTGCGCTGTATATAGTCTACTAGTTGATCCCAGGCCGCGGCGGTGAAATTTGGAAGATTGTATATGCAAAATGTGCTTCTGCAGATTTCCTGATTTGTGTGTTTGTAATATTGCGAAATGATTGCACATGTTCATTAATGTTAATGGAGGGTATGTTGTTAAGTCTATGGTGTGTTAAGGCAGAGTTTTCTTCATGTGTGGTGTTTAGATCATGTTATGCTGGATTTCTGCGTTAGAAATCTATCCCGTTCACCGAGAAACGATGATTGCATTATTTACGAGGGGATTTTGGTATATACATGGGGTCGTTTATTTTGATCTTCGGGGTTTGATATCAAGAGATCTTAATATATCACGCGCTGAACGACCGATATCTAGTTTGACAGAGCTAGTAAGTTTTGTATTGAGGGTAGTTAATGGTTGGATGGTAATCGTATTCTTCTCTGTATCGTGTTTGGTATTATTCTATGACGTAAAATTTGTTTTTTGCTTTTTTATATGTCTGATTGATTGTATGAGGAGGATATTTTAGTTTTTGAATGTGGTTTTTAGAAATTCTGTTTCTTTGTTTGGTTAAGCAGGAGAACATATTTTGAAAACGCGTAAGTACAGAGCAGATAGTGTGGCTTGTTTGGTGTTTTTTGTCTGTGTGGAGTATCAATGTAAGTATTTGGGGTTGGAGGTGGGCTTTCTATATACAGTAAAAAAGGTTTAGTGTTGTGATCTGATATTAATAAAGTGTCTAAGAACGGTAATTTGTTATGGTTGGCATTTTCTATAGTAAATTTTATTATATCTGTGTGGATCGAGTTTATGTGGTTTAATATGTCATGGGGATTAGTTGTGTTTGGTATGGAGGCAAAAATGTCGTTCACATATCGTAACCAAACACAGCCTGAAAGAAGATGATGTGGTAGATTATAATAATGTTCGAGTAATTCCATGTATATGTTGCTGAGCATGGGAGAGAGTGGAGATCCCATGCTCAGACTGAAAACAATATTACATTAAATACATAACTGAAAACAATATTAACCTCTCACAACCTTTCTCTATATTAAAACAACTAATACTACTTACATTACACATAATTCTTCATTTAACCAACACTTTACTAAACAAAAACACGGTCTGAGCAATGGGATCTCCACTCTCTCCATCCACAACATATACATGGAGATTACTCGAACATAATTGACATTCTACCAACATCATGTTCTTGTTCAGGTTGTGTTTGGTTACGATATGTGGACGACATTTTTGCCGCCATACCAAACACAACCAACCCCCATGACATATTAAACCACATAAACTCGATCCACACAGTATAGAATTTACAAAAGAAAATGCCAACAATAACACATTACTTCTAGCACACTTTAATTAATATCAAGATCAAAACACTAACCTTCTTCTTAACTGTAGTATACGAATGGCCCACCTCCAACCCCAATACATACATTGGTACCCACACACACAAAAAAACACCAAACAAGCCCTCACTACTCTCTATACCTACGCGCTTTCAAAATATGTTCCCCTGCTTACCTAAACAAAGAAACAGAATTCTAAAAACCACATTCCAAAAACTAAAAGATCCTCCTATAATAAATCAGGCATATAAAAAAGCAAAAAACCAAATTCTATAAATAAATAATACCAAACACAATACGAAAAAGACAAACATACCCATCCGCAAACATAAACTACCATCACATACAAAAAATTACTACCAACGCACCACGTACAACTAGTTCCGTCAAAGTAGTATTTAATATAAAAAATGTACAAAACCCCCGAATAAAATAAAGCGCCACCCCCCCATTTATATACAAAATCTCCCTGTAATCGAATTGCAAACAATCGATTCTTTCGGAACCATAGATTCAAACGCAGAAAATCCAGCATAAACATGAAGCCTACAACACCACACATATGAATAACCTCTGCCTTAACACACCATAAACTTAACAACAATCATCACAGTAACATTAATAACATGTCCATCCCAATTCGTCAAATCAGCTATTACAGAACACAAAATCGAAAATCGCAGAACATTTGCAATATACAACTTCCAAATTTCACGCCGCCCTGGGAGTCAAACATAGACCTATATACATGAGACAATACTTATGAAGAGTCAGCATTCTATCAAAAATATCTAGATAACCAACTCCTCAGAACTAAATAGAATCACATAAAAGAAAGATTTTCGCCTTGTTTAATTGTCAAAGCTAGAAGAAGGTCAATGTACTACAATGACGAAAGCGCGCAACTGTAATAAGTTTTATATTGTGTTTTATGTGTTTAATATAAGATAGATTCCTAATATAGCAACAAAAGGGTTTTAATCATCATAATATACAGAAAAGTGATAATAGCTTTCTAGAAAATAGTATATATATTATATAATATATATATACATATATGATATATTATATAATATATATATATATATATAATATTATATATATAGAGATATAATATTATATAATAATATATAATATTATTATATATATATATTTATATAATTATCACCATATACTATACTATATTATAAGATATATTATTACTAATAATATAATTAATATATATAATATATATATATATATAAATAGTATTACTAAATATATATTAGTGGTTGACTCCGGTAATATTAGGTTAGGTTAATTTAGGTTCCAGTTGGTTTAGCCATGGTTAGGTTAGGATAGGGTCGGTTAGGATTAGGTAGATTAGGTTTTAGTTACTGCATTATTCGGTAATGTTTCGCCAAAAATTATGAAATGACGATAGCATTTTTTATTGATTTCGCTTCCTGGAGTCAACTCTTAACATAGGCCATATAAATATATATATATATATATTATATAATATAATAATATATATAATATATATATAAGATAGTATAGTATTATAATCATAGAAATAGAATATTTAAGATAATTATAAATAGAATAATAATATATATATAATATATGAATACTATATATATATAAAATATCTGTTTAATAGAATATTATATATATATATTTATTATATATATATAGATGATATATATATATATATATATATTAATATAGATATAATATATATATATATATATAATATAATATACTTTACGAGACTTAATGATTATGCATTGTAGCACACACTGACCTGCTCCTCTTTTAATTGTCTCTCTATCCTCCAATTTTCACCAAAGATCAAATATATGGAGTTTGCCCCCGCTTCAATTGTCTGTCTGATCCATGTAGGAAATTTTGTAGTCTTCCTCCCTCATTTTCTGAATAATTATTTAAACTTAATTGAAAATGGATATACAAAATTCTTCTGTACTGTTAATTTATCTCAAAACTGTACTGAGTATCTTAAATTTTTCTACAAACACTAAAAATATAGATCACATCTTTCGTTCATTCTCATCTAGAAATCAATCAAGCTGCGTGGATAATTCAAAATACATCGTAACGCCAATGTCTTTTCCTTAGTGAAGATATAATTGCAAACCTCCTATTTATTCTATGTAGGACCAGGTTCAATAATAAGAGTTCCTTAAGTTTTCCCCGGACTCATCTGGAGCACGAAATCCAAACAAACTAACCATTATAACTACTCAACTTTTTTAATATTCTAATCGAATTAAACTCTTTCCTATTCTGGGTTCCTGCTACCGTCAACTTATTTCTACATCTAGTTTTTTTTTTTTTTAACGTCTTACGCAGACTCAGAAATCTTGGTTTAACTCAGCTTGTTCCCCTGATTTCATCGTTGGGACATGCTTGAAGGAATTATAGTCTCCTTCAAACATTTATTTCTCACTCTGCTAACATTCCATCCAAAGTCTGGCAAAGTCTATCAGATGTCGTTTTAATAATACTTTTCCAGTAGAAACATTAATTTCGTTCTGTTCTAGTTTCTTCTGTTTCTCTTTTGGCACTCCATTTGTGCATTTCAATAAAAAGTTGTCGCTTGTACTCTTGCGAGTTGCTTCTTCTGAAGATAGAGCAGCTGTTTAACTTCTACTAAAGACAGAACTCTCTGCTCAAACAATTGCCTCTATTTCAAATTTATACAATTTAATAAATTTATACAATTTATACAATAACAGTAATAGTTCCTTCTTCATCATATTCCCTCATGGCCTAGTCATACTTAGATTCTTCCAAATGACATATTGTGCCTCTGCCTCTCTCTCGCTCCTCTCTCTCTCTCTCTCCTCCCCTCTCTCGTCTCTCTCTCTCTCTTCTCTCTCCTATCTATCTAGTCTATCTATCTATCTATCTATCTATCTATCTATCTATCTATCTATCTATCTATCTATCTATCTATCTATCTATCTATCTATCTATCTATCTAACACTCTATCTAAGGCTTAATAATAAGAAATGCAGACGTCCTAATGGTATGCCTCTGTGGTTCTCACAGCTATAATATTCGAGGTTGCACCATGGAGATTCAGAAAATTATTGTCGTTTCTGCTATCAACTCGCCATACCCTCAATTGGAAGCGTGCTTCCATTCAAGCCTAAGCTGAACTATACTATATATATATATAATATATATATATAAATATAAATATAATATATAATATATATATATTATAATTATAATATAATACATATATATTAATAATAATATAGTAAATATATATATTATATATATATATAGTATATATTATTTATATAAGATATTATATATATATATTCCTGTTAATAAATAGTATATAAAATAATAATATCTAGTATAAAATATATATATATATACTATATATTATATATAATATATATATAATATACTAATTGATATATAATAATATAAGTATTAATAATGATATATATATATTTATATAATAAATATGAATATATATATATATATTATATATATATAAATAATATATATATATAATATATAAATATAATATAAATTATAACATAATATATATATTACTGAATATATATACAATATAATCTATAACATAATATATATATAAATAGATATATAGTATATATATATATATATAATAATAATATATATATAAATATATATAATATATATAAATAATATAATATATATAATTAATATATATAATATATATAATATATTAATTATATATAATTACTATATATAAGTATATTAATATATAATATATATATATATATAATATATATATATAATATATATAATGATATATATATATAAATGCTATAGTATTTATATAATATAATATATAATATAAGTAATATATATATATAAATATAATTAATATATATATATATATATATAATATGATAAATACTATATATATATATATAATATATATATATATATATATACTATAAATAATATATAATATATATATTATAGAATAATATATATATATAGATATATATATAGTATATACATATAATGTAAGTTTATCATATTATATAATAATATATATAAATATATATATATAAATATAATATAAATATATATTATATATATAATATATACTATAATATAAGCGCACTGAAAAAAGGATGATAACACAATATAGATATTGAAATAGATGCTAGCTATATAGTGAGAAAGTAATAGTAATTTTAAATGAAAATGCTGGAAGTATATAATTTATATCCTAGATCCTATCCTAGAAAGACTATTCAGAATTTTAATGACCATATTTTTTTTAGAAACCGGTTTGATAAGCATGACCTACCGTATCAGATTTTTTACTATCTTTAAGATAGACGACATGAGCACAACACAACAACAACAACACAACAAACACAACAACAGTAGAGCAATAAGAGCAAAAAGTTCACCAAACCGCACTATACCTTTATCAAGGTTTTAAACAACGCACCGCATCAAGACCATGAAATTGTGTGCCATATGTCATTGTACCGGTGTACCGGTGTACCGGTGCAGCTGTTCTTCGGCCAACTCTTTTTGTGTTATTTATATATATGTATTTATATATAATATATATATATTATAATATAATCATATATATGATGTACTATATATATATATAATATATATGATATATATATATAAATATATATAATTATATATAATTATCTAATTATATATATATAATATATATATATAAATTATATATAATATATATAATATATATTATATATATATATATATAATATATATATATATATATAATATATATATATATATAATTATATATAGATATATTATACTATCATTTATATATATATGTACAAGTCCGTAGCCAGGGTGTTCAAGGGTCTGAAGTCTGAACCCCCTCTAAATTATTTAAATTGCAAAAAATTTTAATGACTTTAGTCTTAATTCTAATTTATACAAAATAATAAAAATAATAATCAAGCAAATGAAGAATATATATTAAGAGATAAGAGGGAAACGTATTTGTTGTTCCTGAAGATTTTTTAGATTTATTGTCCGATGAAACTCAGAAGGAAAATCACTAACTCTAACTAAGGCAATACTACGAGGGTTTCATTAAAACAATGACTTTCTGATTGGACAGTTACGATGACGGTGCAGCAGCAATAAAGAAAGTTTTAGAGTATGCGTTCAAACTGTCGAAATATAAAGTGGGATTGTGTGAATATTTGCTGTTTATATTCATATGGAGTACAACACTTTTGAAACTATTGAAACAATAAAAAGAATTTGACGTCACTTTATGTCACCAAGGCGAACAACAGTTGTATTTTAATAGAAAAATATTTTCCCACAGACACATAGACAAAATACGAATGGGTGAAACAAGGTGGGTTTAAAGTTACGATGAATTGTTAAGATTTAGAAAAGTTTTTAAAGCAATTCATTAAGCTTTAGAGGACTATAATATATGACCGTATATATATATATATATAGATATATATTTGGAATATAATATAAAAATATAGTATAATATAATATATATATATATATATAATATAAATATGTATAAGATATATTAATATATATAAGAGAAATAAAAATATATATATTATTATTAGAATGGACTATTCACAATCCAGCCGATGCGATCCGATACCGTACCAGTCCAAAAGTGCCGAATTCCGATTCCGATTCCGATTCGTTACCGATTCAATTCTTATATATATAATATATATATATATATACATATATATATATATATAATATATAATTAATATATATGTTTTAATGTAATTTCAACACTATACGTTGGTGTATATATATCCGCTATATATATTAAGTATATATATAAATATTAATATATATATAGTATATATTATTATTAAAATATGAATATATATATAGATATAATAATACATATTATATATATATATATATATGAAGATATATATATATATATATATATTATCATAATAATATATAATAAAATATATATATATATATATATATATATAGGTTATATATAATAATTATACAGATAATATATATAGTATATAGTATAGTATTATAATAATAAAAATAATAATTATATAATTTATATATATATATTATATATATATATTAGAAAATAATATATATATATATAAGATAATAATTGCTAAATAACGACTAATTTGTTAGATATTAAAAACCTAAAACTTAAGTTATATGAATCTTTAATATTTGATCTTGCCTCCAAGAAAAATGGTTAATTATCTTTATTTATTAACCACACAACGCATGACAGCAAATTTAAAATTCTAACATCAAATGACATTTCATGGTTAGTTCGCAAAAGAAGAGATGACGATAATAACTAAAAGAAGATCTTGAAGCAAATTAGCCATTATGATGTTATAGTAAAGCAGCATGAACCCTAAATGGTAGTGCAGAATCATTAAACGTTCTCCCGTTCTGAGTGCATCCGATTTTTTGGAGAATAAATTGATCCTCCATGCTGGAAGAACTTCACGTTCCACGAAAAGGGGAACGAGCTTATATATTCTCGTAGCAAGGACACCGCAAATGCTCGAACGGTACCTGTATCGATCGACACCGACTTGTAGGGACTTCTGAATTTTAATAAGTTCATATTTATATTCGTCTGAGATACTTTTATAACATCTTCAATTGTTTCATATATGTTGTCATTCCCTATGAATGAGTTCGTTGCTGTCTAAAAGCTTTTCTCTTTATAATTACAGGACGGGCCGAAAACGCTTTTTAAAACTGAAGTTAACACTATTATCTCAGTATCACATTTTCGCCCGATTCTGTTGATAATAAGAAGATTCTGAAGATTGGTTTAAAGTAGTGGAAACTGTGTTTCCTTCCTTAACAACATATAGCTTCGCAACATCAATTGCTTAAAAGATCCTATTTTTTATTGTTATATCAATCCTCAAGAACATGTAGTTGTGAAATGAACGATGTCCGACAGTAAATTTTTACTCTTTCAATCAGCGGGTTCGAACACTGGAACTCCGCGTCTGCTGAGTTTAACAGTAACCGGGCGCCTTATCCACTAAGCCATCCACGTCCCAAAGAAAGAACGCCTTCAAGAGCTAGTTTAAAGGCACCCCGGTCTCATCCTATAATTGCTGAGTACTCAAAGCAGATTCTTATCAGTAAGTAAATGCTGAATCTATTCTTTACTGAATTTGCCATGCTGATACTGTAGACCCCAATCCCTCAAACTATCCTTTTTCTGACTCTTTCCAAAAAAACTGCAAATATACTTTCATTATCTTGGGACTATTACCGATGCCATTGAGTTCATTGTGGCTCAAAACATTTGTACAACAACAAACGACTTTTAAGTATTGTAGCAATTTTTGCAGCAGAACTGTTTCGTTCGTTTCTAGAGCATCGCAAGGGTTTTGAAACGATCAATGCAATAGAAAAGAGCCCGTCCTTTTGTTCAAGCAATTTTGAAAGCACATGATACCCCCGGCATACTCTGGTTTGTATTCCTGAATAAAGTCTGTGCTGGTGGTAAATTTAAATCTAGTTTGATATTCTTCATACTTGCAATAGCTTGAGGCGAGTGATTCAAATGACCTACGATTGTATTATATGATATAATTTTTTTTTACGTCTCTTTGTTCAAATATGGCAACATTGAGAACTTGTCAAAGAGTCTAAAAAGCAAGGTAATTCCTGAATCCTACTGCTGTGTAACCCTGACAGCCATAGGTGAAAGGTGCGTTAATCACCTGACTATAACATGATTTCAATAGCAGAAATATTGAATTCTTCCATAACATTTGAACACAATCACTTATATTAGATGCTGTGTGAGATACGGGAAAAGGTGAAACTCGAAGAAGCATTTATATTCATAGCTCCAATTATTTCAAGCCTACAAGGCAAATTTCACTTCTCACTTACGAGTTCACGGGAATATAATTATCAAACATAACATGACTAACGAAACATTGACAAAATGCGCTTCACCAATGACTGTATTGGACATCCTAACATGATATCTTAGCTCTACGAAAAGATGCGCCGCTCAATCAAGTTTCTTTAATTAAGATAAATTAAGGAAGAACTGAAATTAAAAATCAATAGGCAGCTTCGAAATATTGTCTTATTGAAATACCTTAGAATCAAAGATCGAATTAAAAAATTATTTCAAGATGTATTAACAAAGAAATCGGTCCAAAGAATCGGTACAGATTTGCCGAGTCCGCATCCGATTAACTGAAAACAGCCGACCTCCCGATCCGGATTCAATCGTCCATCACAAATATATATAATATATCTATAATATATTATATATATATCATTATTATATATATATCATATATATTAAAATAATTATTTATATATATTATATATAAGATTATATAGTAGTATATATATAAACTAGTTCAATAACCTCAATCTGTTTAAATCATATCGCAAGTGAATGGTTATAACTTATCATGATTCAACTCTAGCTGCGGCCATCAAACTCTCCATGAAAAAGAACTATGTTTTCAGAGCCTCCACAGTACACTAAGCTAGTTAGATAGTAGTAGTTTACATAAGTTAGTAAGTAGTGAGTATAGTAGTAAAGTGAGTAGGTATATGGTGTGAGTAGTAGTAGTAGTACTATCTACATACTACTACTACTACTACGTACTACTACTATCCATTCAGTGACAGCAATGTGCTCTTAATAATATTGAACATGGTGATGAGTGGCTTGCATGAAAGATTTCGCAAAAAATCCGATTGAAATAGATGAGCTTTCAAGCCAATTTGGGTATTTGGCAGACAGAATTTCCCTACTTTTATTGTTAATCTAATCAATAAGACAATAAGAATGTCTGCGTATCACAAACAACGATATTGAAATAGAAGCAAAGAAATTTGCAACCGTTGTTTCGTTGATGATCTTCAACCAGTTAGTAGAACGAGTTCTATCCAATGAATCCATATGTTCACCAATTTTAGTAAAGTTATCAAGTCGCATATCTATAAAAAAAATTAATTTTTTAAAATAAATTTGATCAGTACAGTTACATTTGAATAGATACCGATACTAGCATGCTATATTACTCATTATCTGCACCTCCAGAAAGATATTTTCTATCCCTGAAAGTCTCAAAACAAACTTTCCTGCAATTAGTAGCAGGGACTGGAAAGACTGACCATAACGGCTTTCAGATTGATGTTCATTTAAGCTGACGACAATGGAAAGTTTAGGATGAAATTAAATCATTTGCTGTTAAGAGAGCAACGAAAATAATATATATTATATATATATACTAGACGTATAATAGGTATCAATATATTGATATATAAGTATAAAGTAGATATATACTATAATATATAGTATTAATATAATATTATCTGTAATCTTGATATATAGACTATATATTTATGATATATAATAATATATATATATATATATATATATATAA
>JABUQX010038150.1:0-2500 GCA_015478945.1 Trachelipus rathkii
TAGATCCATCGTCGAATGATTGATAAGTCGATCGGAACATCATTTTTATAGGGTGTGATGACGAATTAATATTTTATAAATTTAAATTTGTCATTATATATATATATTTGTTATTATTAGTTAAAAGTAAAACTCGAGAGAGATTGCCCGGATATACTTGCAAATTTTATTTGGACACATTAATTACAACAAATCCACAGTCAATTTCATTTATAATAATAACGTGTAAATTAAAATATAATTATTCAAGCTCATTTGAATAAAAAGTAATTTTCTCGTAAAACGCGATTATATAAAATTTATAAAAGTTCCAAATAAATTTATATCTACTATATACACGGTTGACTATTTTTTATATCACTTGTGTCTCTTAATTTAAGGTATTATTGCTTATAGTTTATCTTGATATTTCATACATGCATATTTTGGAGAGTCTTATGTTATATATTAGAGCGTGTTAATAAGGCTGTTATACTTAGTTTACATAATTATATATTTGAATAAATATATATAATACATATAAATAATACATTATAAATTTAAAAACATTAACCATCATCGGTAAGAACCACTATACTAACTAGCTAGTATAGCACTTACAAGTAATACGACTATATATTAGTATTACCTTATTATTGCAAATAATACGACCATACAGATTTAATATGCATACTAGTAAGCTAATCCATATCCTGCATTCATAAATTATTCCTCTAAATAAGTCATATAGCACATCAATTCTCAATATATCCTATATTTTCATCCCAACTATATATATAGTACTCTATATTTATTATAACACGCAGACTACTTAATGTTAACATAGCTTGCTCACTATACAACTAACATATAAACGTCACAGCCTATACAATAATAGACTGTGTTCTACTATAAACTTCAACACATACCTTACTCTTATCTACGTACCCTTCAACCATCTTCTTTTACACACCCTGCGCTAAAATTCTATCTATATATAATACCTAATATTACATACTTATCAACTTATCTGCATCAGATGTACGTAACCACAAAACTCACAAATACATATCCGAATTATAAAATACGGTATAGATAGTATCCTCACAATCTCTTACCTACCTCAAATTCATATTACCATAAACACTGAGTATTGTGAGTGGAGTCAGGAGTCGGAGTTACTGCAGGAGCCGTAGGGAAGTCGGTATAATTTGGAATAAGAGGGTGGAGTAGGAAGTACGGAATAATATTTGATAAGCGACTTCACCACTCAACCCTATTGATATTTCTACACTAAACCATACCCTATGCTCAACATCCATCTCTTATATAATCTTTTCATATAACTCATCCATAATATATACAAATTGTAATAACTAATAGAAGTAATACCATAATGGCACATCCCTATAGACCTAATCACAATTATATACTATACCGCTTGATTAACTATTTAAACAATCACTATCGAGAGTCTCTATTATATATATTCTTAACACCACTGTCACTTTAAAATACTAGCGTCATATTATACTTTTTTAATTCCATTTAGAAGCTCACCAATACAACTATACCATTATATCTATATACACCTTATATGCATAGAGCTTCCGTGAGTAGATTAATCTATTCATATACACACTTTATCATTAAAACGTCACACCTTAGTTATGCATAAATTATATAACAAAAACAATAATACTAAATACATAATTTATTCCTTTTACTATGACTCCCTATATCATTTTTACCTCAATCATTATTTATTATCCAATAGTATAAATGAATTTATGTATCACACATGCCTCTACTATACCAACTTTATTATCTAAAGCTTACCTATTATGTTACTTCCACATAAGGCAGTCCTTATACAGTCATCATCGATACACGCATTCTTTATTCAGACACAAAAATTTATAAAAGTTATAATATATATATTATATAATATATAATATTACAATAAATGTTATAAATATTTTTAATATAAAATACTAAATTTCCTTATTAAATTCCTTAACAGTTATACCTATATATATATATACTTTATATCTCATTATTAACCTCTATAATTATATTAATAGTGGTAAGCTATTATAACTGTGACATCTACTCCAATAAGTACATCGGATACTAATGCTCTACCATATAAACATTTTGTTATACAACAACTTCCAATACCAATCATATCACTATCAATTCATCGACAACTTACGTATCTTATAAGTAATCAATGTATTTACACTGTAATTTCAATCTATATACTCATGCAGATTACCATTTATCACTTTCTTTCTGCTCTAAATCACAGTACCTATATCCTATCCTATATAACTCATAAACTGTATACCTATATTATCCCCATAAATATACCTATTCTCATCTATGCACCATACTAAACCTCACACCACATTCACTATTCAACCTATCTTATCATTATAACAGCCTAAATTATATATATGATTTATATGCTAGATTTTCGAAAGTAGTTTATCTCATCATACCTATATACCACTCTTAT
>JABUQX010038150.1:7500-27500 GCA_015478945.1 Trachelipus rathkii
ATCACTATATACAGCAAGTCTCCCCGTATAATCCTAAGAGGCGGAGAAACACACTAAAATCTGTTATTAGTGAGCTATAGGATAAGTAATTAGTTACATATTTCACCTACAAGTAGATACACTCTAGTGAGAGCACTACGATAAAGCTCCAATAAGGCGTAAATCGGATAAGTAAGAGTAGAACTGAGTAAATATTCCAGATGGTCTAAGAAATGAGAGTTGAGAAGGATTTCAGGAGGTACATAGATATTAATTAAATTATATCAAAGTATATAAAGCTATTAAGGGTAGTAATATAGATTATAGTAATAAGGATCAGAGCGTAACTTCCTTTTATATCATATAAGATAAATAAATGATTTAGTAGACATAATGCGCGCTTTATACCAACACTGAGGATAATAATATAGTATGCTATATTTGAGATGAGCTCATATAGTAAATCATAAGTTTATGAACTGAGTAAAGAGATGGAGTAGTCATATATAACAACTAGGAATAGACACACTCACTCAAAAAAATCTACGAGGGAGGTAACATAAATAATTATGAGAATATAAGCTCATGTAGCTTATCGTGAGTTTGTAGGTGCTGTATATTACCTACTATATTTTATAGCACCTATTAATTGATTGATATAGATGTACTTTCATTAACAGGCAAAAAATTCTTATCACTTCTCAATATACAATCAATATATTTCTGACACTCATACCTATTTTTAGATATTTAATAGAAACTTTTTATATATTTACTTGTTGATATGCCTCTAGTAAAAAGTAAACTATCCTTCGTGAATTCATACAGTGATATGAAATAATTCGTTATTTTTTATCATTTTATAGGTTTTATGTGTCGTAGTGTCATGTAGCTCCTCATTCGCACACGTAATATTATCTGAACCCGCCCTCTTGATATAATTCCTCGGCCCATGAGAGTGGAGAATTGTGTGGGGTGTGAAACTAGATATGCTTGTTAATGATATATATAACGGTGTAAATTTGTTTATAAAGCGACAACTCTAATCATAATCTCAAAAATACAATAGCTATCAAGGTAGAATAAGGATTAATATCACATTGCTTAGGATATGCACTGAGTCCAATTTAGTAGCGTGAGAAAATGTAATTATAAAATAAAAATAACAAAAAAAAAAATAAAAAATATCTCACAAAAATAGTTTTATTTTCAAAATTTATAAACAGGAATTATACATTTAGAATCGCTTGTAAAATTTTTAGATAGGAAATAATGTAAAAAAAAAAATAAATATAAAATAAAGTTGTTTATATATATTTACTAATTAGATAATATACGTTATTATTTGAGTGAGGCCATATATAACTCCTTAAAAATACTTAAGGTCGACCGACTAGCTACTGATGGAGGATGCTGCCATTAAAGGGGCATCACTTGCACTTTATGGCAACAACTGAGTGAGTCTCATATAGTTAAGAGTGGTTGACTCTTGCGGGCACGTTTTGGTGTGTGGCATTATACGTATCTTCTGAGATGTTAATGCAAAAACATGTGTAAAATTATTTTTTTATTCTCTTATACTACTACCCAAGAAAGGATACTTGTAAGGTATCATAGATGGAGTAGTATAACAGATCACACACATAGACTGGAAGTGAACAGACACGCTCACTTACACACACGCAATCACTCAAATGGCGCAGATATGCGAGTGCTTCTTATTCGTCTGCCTTATATACTAACGGACGTCTAATAGATGTGCTCATTGAGAGCTTATATTGCGACTCTCTATGTGTAGCGTTTATCAAATTATAGAGTTAATAATATAAATTCAGTATATATCTGTATAGAATATATACTCAAAGTACCTATACTATAATACAAACGCAAGTTTGATAAGACATATGAATAAACGAAATCCCTTGAGAATAACAAGATAATATAAAGCATATAGAACATATAGAGTAATATAATAACATAATATTTTATAATATCTTAGATACATATTGGTCCAAATGGGACCTTTTTGAGTTGCACTAAGAGAAGGAATTTTTATGATCTTTATCGTGTGATATTAGGAGGTATTGGAAGTAATACCCATTATCTCCCTACTTCTAGCTTATCTCTGTATTAATAGCTAATAACATTATGATTATTCACTTAGTTCACCTATTTATATATATATATATATATAAATATATATATATATATATATTATAATATATATATATATATATATATATATATATATATATATATATAATATCTATCTATATAATTATATTATATATATATAATATATATATATATATATATATAATATATATTTATATTATATATAATATATTCAACAATATTAAGTAAGAACCCAGATACGGAATAATTTGCCACAGAGCAAATTATACCCAAATATTTATTTAATAATAGAAATGCACGCTGTGCGCTTGTGCATTTGGTGATGTGATATTATAATCCGTGACTTTAGCATAAACAACTTAGATGAAATTGTGAGATTGGAAAGAAAAATATCTTTTATTTCATTGTATACTAAGGAGAGCGGCTTTTAACTTTGATGGCCTTCCAAAATGTCTATCATTTCTAAATTGTATACTTACTAAAGTTTTCTACAACTCATTTGAGAATGAGCATAATTGTTCCTCGATACGTGAATTAAAAACCTACTATATTGTGCTGTGAATATTGCAGTTAAAAATTTTTCAATTGTTTCATGTACTCTCATTCCTGCTTTAAAGTGTATCTCTCCTTTAATATTCACTAAGTGTATAGGTGTCGCTATTCTTTTAGATAGGACCTATACTGTAGTTTTATTAAAGAGAGACAGTTGTAAATATCAATAATATACCGCCTTAATCAGCATATAACCTATAATCTATGCAAGACATTATATATATACAATTGGGATAATTTACAAGATACCGCCGGGAGTGGAGGTTTCATTCCTAATATATATAAAAGAAAACTACACGATGACTGAGGTTTCATGTTTTTTCATACACGTGTGCTATAGTACATTATATTGCTACAATAAATTATTAAATATTATAGTCACCATAAATCACGTGTTTTATTCTAGAGGCACTAAGAACGAATTTATAGATAATGTAAATAGTATATATCACACATGAGATTGGCCTATTATTGTGAATAGTACTTTAAACACTCAAAACCCTGCACTTTAAACTGGACAAGACAGTTAAATTAGATCAGGGCTAGAATATGTATACATATAATACTAAGAACAAAAGATACTCTTATTTATAGATCTATCCTTATTTTACTATAATAACTTACTAAACTATATATATCAGTAATGAAAGTTTACAAATATATATTGAGGAGAGGCATAATTGAGGATAACAGAATATATTTATTTGAACACGTACATTATATGGATTCTATAATATTTTATCTGGCCTATATATATCACTCTTAATAGGTGAATAATATATATATGTCAAGTAAGGTGACCAGGCGGGGTGTTATTAGGCAGAAAGATAAAAATGGCTGTGATTATCTATAATTATATTAAACTGTCATACCATATAATCACTATATTATACAATGCTATGCAGGTAAATACTTATACATGTTAAGAAGATCAATGCTGGTCACCCAAGATATATGATCAATTAGAGATTATACATTTAGAATACGCCTCTATTAAGTTGATAATTATAAGAAGTAGCATAATAATTATCATCTATACCTATTATTAGAGAACAATGCATATAATAAGGATGTGATTTCGTCATTAATACTTAGATTATTCACAATATTAATAAATCATATACTATGATATTATGAGTGGTATAGAGAACTTTTTATACCTATATATGTTGACTTATCTATGGGTTGGAGTTATTGAGACACGAGAGTGCAAATAAAACTACCTTACATAATAATAATAATATAATATAAATAGACTGGTATTTTATTGTAAAGATTTTATGAAGCGTATTTAAATAATGAGTACTCATATAATACAAAAGGTCCTATCCAATTAATTGTTATTGGTTGTACAAGTATTGAGTGTTTTTAATTATTAATATTATATTTAAAAAAACTTATTTAATATACAAAAAGATGAGGTGGCAGTATATTATTAATATCGTGGCACTATATTTTGGAGAGAGCTATCATGGTAATTTGTTTAATATAGGAACACTACTCAATATTCTATCATATGGTTTGGAGAGTGCGACTAGAGATTAGAATATAGCAAAGTAGGGCGGAGATTGGTTGGTATGGAGTAATGTGGAGAGTAAATACTTTATTGAATTGTGTATTTGACGAATATATACACATCAAATAGGAGTTGAATAAGAAGTTTTAAGATGAGATATAGAGGAAGAATAGATATTTTATTTCATTATGTGTAACAAAACTTTATTTATCGAGTCAAATTGTTATATTTCAAGCACTACCTCTTAATCAAGTTTGTTATCTCGCATTATTCAGTAAACATATAACAGAGCTATAAAAACTTTTCACATTGAAGTGCGCACCATTAATTCCGTTTGAGACTCTACATTTAATCTATATATCAAAAATCTTTAAAAGCATCGATAGTGTTACTCCTATAAATATATCGTATCGTGAGATAAATTTTATTATTGTCCTAATTATATTTATCAGAGATAATAATAATATATAAGGATTACTGAATCGTAGTGAGATTCTAATTATAAATTTAGAGAGACTGAGAGCGAGCATACATAAACACACTCCACTACATTATATATATATTTCTATTTTATGAGTATAGAGAATTAATTCTTATAGAGGATGTTAAAATCACAGGAAGCAAAAAACGCTGTCACTTCGAAGCTTCTTTTATTATGATACATTATCTGAACTGAAGTAATTAATTATAAATCAATATTATAAATATATCATAATATAAATTAATAATAATAACAGTTATTCATTGAAATAAATCTCTTCTCTAAGATTGTCTCTTTGATAGTATGTGTACCTTGATTATACGCTTATGTATAGCTTGTTAACTATATTTTCACTATCTTTAAGTAGGATCCATCGAAGGCTTTATGAACTGAGTCACTAAAATGCAATGCTTTAATAATAAATTGTGATTAACAAATAATAGTTATTTATTCACATTTATACTTATCAATCTATGTATTATATTGTTTATCTAATATTATTATTATTTTATTGTGAAGATGAGTGTAATGACTCGCTTTAAGTTTGTTTAATTCTCTAAAATAAAATAATTTTATTATCTTATAAATTTAATTATAAAATATATATATCCCAATTACCTTAAGTATTATAACTAATTATTATATAATATATATTATATTATAAAAAAATAATTTAACTAAAGAATTTTTATATTAACCTACTTTAAATTATATTTCGGCAATCTACTTAATTCACTTACATTATATATATATACAAGTATCATTACCTAACTCAACCGTAGAGGTATATCAGAGGAACTTTAGCATATACATGTATATAGGTATATTTTTAAGTGAAAAATTAACCAATGCTGTGCTTTGCATTAATTATAATCAACACGTACCAATGCATAGTACTTAGTGAGTGGGCGTTTAGAGGTATATATAAAGTGAGTATCTTTTTGTGACATATCATACTTAATTTATAGTGAATCATCGATAAAATACTAGTTCACTTTACTCTGTTCAAATATAATATCTATGCAAGTATTTATATATTAATATTAATATATATATATTAATATTTAATATAAATTATATTTAATATATATATAGATAGTATATATTAATTAAATATATATATAATATATAATATATATATATATAATATATTAATATAATATATTAATATATAATATATATATATATTAATTATATAATATATAATATAAATATAATATTAAATTAATATACTATATATATATATATAATATATAAATTATAATATATAATATATATATAATATATATTTATATATTATATATATATATATAATTTAATATATATATATTAATTAATATATATAATATATGAGTATATATTATAATAATTATATATATTATATATATAATTTATATATATATATTAATATATATATATTATATATATTATATATATATTTAAACCTTCAGTGAAAATAAAAATATATAATTATTTAATGTATATTATAACAACATATTAATGTTAATATAATAATAATATATATTATATATAAGATTTGAAAATAATTAATATGTTAGTTACTAAAAAATTTATTTAATTTACTAATTTTAATTTTGAGAAATATGCTTTACAAGAAATGATATACAAGAATTATAATATTTTGAGTTAATTTAAATATTGAATTAGAGTATCAAGAACATATATATAAAATCTATATTCCATATATGAAAATAATTACTTTTAACCATATATATATATCTGGAGGGTTATAAGTATATACTTCCGTATTAATTTTTAGTACATCGCAAAATATAAGTATAAAGGAGGTGAGGTGAGTATCTATAAGAAATATCGAATTTATCTATCGATATTGGTCGTGATGTATTTTTATTTGAGACTAATATATAGCCCTCAGAGATGATTACCACTATAGTATATATATATCTATACTATTTTAATATATATATAGTTATATTATATTATATAATAATAATATATATATATATATATATGAGATAATATATGATATATAATAATATAATATAATTATGATAAATATAATATAAAACTCAAAAGGAAGGTAAATCTGTATTAAATTATATATATACGTATAATATATATATATAATTATATATATATTAATATAGTATATATAATATATATATAGTATATATATATATATATATATATATATTAATATATATATTAATATTACTATTAATATTAATATAAGTAATATATATAATATAGTATAATTATATATAATAATATATATTATATATAATATTAATTAATATATTAATATATATTATTATATATATAACTAAAATATATATATTATATTAAATATTATATATAATAATATTTTAAATAATATATATATAAAAAATAATCATTTATCTACCCTATTATTACAAAATTACTTTACATAAAGTTTACAATTGTACATATTATATACGAGAGAAGTCACATTCATAGGAGTATGGTATGCTTAAATTATAATACATGTTATTTACAAAGTGCAGCAACATGCATGGTGGTTACAAGGACCCCACAGGCTGGTTCTTAGTAAAACCTTTAATCTGCTATTAAACATCTTTAATGAAATATAAACATATGTTTTGTGCAAATTCTACCTGTGAAATATAATTATTAATGGTGCTACACCAATGATATTATCAATGAAGAAATTATTTAATAGAAATAAAATGTATATAGATATTACCATGAAGAGTGAGTAAATGATATTATAAATCATTGCAATAATGTGCAAGGCCATATAATTAGTATTATATAAGGATTAGCTATTACTATAGGATATAGATATGCTGACATATATACAAGTTATAAACGAAGACTATTAAGCCGAAATACGTTCAAGGTATTCAGCGCAATACTCATTTAATATATCTCTGAGTATTTTTTCATTAATATCAATGAGAACATTATTTTATCAATCAATAGGTCTCAATAACTCACATAAAATTGAGGAACTAGTTTTCTTTAAAATACGACATACCTATATATAATGTGGCGGTTTATTTAGAACAGAGATAAGATATACTATGTTATGAGTTTACAAAATTAATGTATTAGGTACTTAATATATACATGAATTAAATGTTCCACTAACTGAGGCAAGAATAATAGAAGAGTTCTTAAATATATAAGTTAATCTAAGTTACAATCAAAAACACCCACGGTTAGTTATCATGAGTGAACTTCATTCTATAGGAACACGCATATATAAAGGTATGCTCCGAACTACAACTATTTATAGTATTGCTATGAGCAACCGAGATAGATAACTATAGTGTACTAATTAATTGATATATATTGAGGTTAGTAGTAGCTATATAGTTGTATAATAAGTAATTTATTACGCATCTTATTATATTTAATATAATAATAGTTTTAAAAAGATAATGCATCTGAAAAAGCGTAAAATTAATCTGTGAGGATGAAGAAGTTCGTTCAGTGTGTAATTATGCACTGAATGACTCTGCTTTGAGAATTCATTATTAAATAGGTGATAACTCACTAAATATTTTCACATTTATTGAAAACAGACCTTATACTAATATAAGCTAAAGGTAAAGCTACGTCGTTATATAAACATCATTAAAAAAGCTCTCTTGAGTAAATAATACATTGTCTTGAGATCGTTAAAAAATAAAAGTCGTTAAAGAAGGGGGGACGTGAGTTATTTCCTATCCATATCTCACTTTTTCGCTCAGTCACTCAAGAACCTCTGAATAATCACAAGGAAATAAAACTGTCGATTTACTAAGAAAGAGCGTATAAAAGTAAACTGATCTATAATAATATCCATATATATGGAAGTATAAGAGACAACTTTAAATGATATAGATTATAAAATCGCAGTAAGGTATACTCATTAACGCTAAGATCTAATATAAATCCCCGTCTGTGCTAGCAAAGAAAACACTCTCAACTCAAACCACTAACCATCTAAAAATCAAATAAAAATAACACAAGAGCCTATTGCATAAAAGTCGTAACAGCACGCATAATCACCATACCCACACCCCAAAGTAGAGCACCTCTTACTCATAAAAATGATGCCAGGAAAACGTATGTAACCTAAACATAGCTAAGAGTATCGTAACATACACAATCTGTTGCTGAACTTATATGATACGAACAGACATCATCATCAGCTTAGGTCACGACTACATAAATATCTCGCTCAACTACCTAGTATAAAGAGCTTTAAATAACAACGCTAAAGTTGATACACTAAGGTTATATATATATGGATCAAACTCATCTGTTAGAAAGAGTCTGTAATATTGAGAGTATACTTTAATTCATGTATCAATTATATACACAAACACGATCGAAGGTAAAGAAAAACGCACTCTATGCTAAATGAGCACATTGATATTAGACAGTATATTTAGAGATATCTAAAAGAAACATCTCGCACTATTTTCATAGTAATACACAATAACACACTAAATTAAATTGAGAGTAATAAATGATTTGTATCATCACGAGAAAGGTACATACATATATATAATTAAATTCAGAAATATGATCGCAAAATAAACGACACTAAGATTGTAAATAATAGAAGAGATGAAGATAAACTAATTTAAAATATCACATCTAATAATGATGAAGAGGTAGGACTTAACTCAAAACTATAGGTTTCGGGCGAAATACAGTAGGAATGATACGTTAATGATAAAAATATGATTAATTCAATAATAATAATAAATAATAATAATAAAGATGCAAAATTATATTCCACCCCACATAATTGAAATTTTATGAGTAAGAAAACCTATTCAATAACTGGAAACTGGTGAACTAGAATAGAAGACAGGATTGAGAATATAAATCTTTCATTTGCATATAAGATCAGTAATAGAGTAATCTTGAGACTGAGAGTTGAGAATATCGAAAGGTTGTTATAATATAAGCTATCAAGATTGAGATTCCCCAGAATGATGAGAGACGGCCACGTACTTACTTAGAAACAAAGAGTTTGCATTCAGAGCATACAAAGAATAAATCTTTGAGGAAAATCGATACTTGTGATTATTCTATTGATTTTGAGACCGTAACAACTATAGAATGATTGATATTGTTCGTCCTATTGTAAGTCCACTGCGTCTCTCTGCATATATTTCAGATCGGTTAACACACATTATTTTATATATATTATTACGCACATTTTTGTTGCTTGAATACTATTTTGCTACATTCAGTGTAATAATGATTATAATTAGTACTTATCAAATTTTTCTATAATTCTTTAAAAAGTATCTCCCGAGTTGGAGATTATTCGGGCATACCAAAGCGTATTTCATATCGAGATGCAATTCCCTTTTCTTTAGAGCAACTATAATTTTCCCTTAGCACACTTTTAACGTATATGATTTCAATTTAGTCAGGAAATTTGTAAGGGAAAGAGAAATTCTATTTTTATATTAAATTGTGCTCATTATTAAAGAAATGAGAACTACATAATTGTTAAAGCAATAGACGATTCCAGTATTTACGTTCTAGAGAGCTTGAGGAGTATAAATATGTGCGCGTTCAAGAGACAAACCTATACCAAGAGAGCACTGAGATTTACCGTCCATGCATGTGGGTGTATGTCTATCAAGGAAACATATATTAAAGATCGTGTAACCAAAGGAAGAATAAAAAAAGTTAATGTTTATTTGAATGTCTATAATTTAATCAATTAATTGACAAACTGCCATTATTTCATTAATATTAGGAAATTAATTTCTATATATATATCTCATATATATAAGTATATATATATATATAATATATATATATATATATATATATATATAATAATATATATTAAGTAAATAATATTACTATACCTATAGAGATAATTTCTATATATATCATATAGCTATTATTATATATATATAATATATATATATAACTTGTTTTGTTTATTGTTAATCTGACCATTTTGTTTTTAAATTAATAATTAATAAACTCAAATAATATTAATGAAATTTAAATTCAATATTTTTAATAACATATTATTTGTAATAAATTATTATAATTAATAACAAATCACAAGAAATCAATATTTGGATCACTAACTTAGGCGACGGACCTACGTCTGCCTAGAAAAAGAATTATCATCTTTATATCACGGGTATTATTATATATATATGAGTATATATATAATATTAAATATATATATTATATACTATATAGTATATATATATATATATTAATATATAGTATTAATATTATTAAATATACTTACATATATACTAATATTATAAGGTATATATATATATATATATATGAGTGATATAATTATACTGAGTATTATATATATATATATATAAATATTATTTAATATAATATAATTTTAGAGTAAAAGTTACTTATAAACGTGAAACACACGTAAGACGAGAGAAGATCGGATCAAACAAAAGAATTTTTCACTAGGTTAGCCTTCATTATCGATAATCATGAATCCAAGAATTTTAGAGTCGAAATGAAAAAAAAATAAATAAAAAAAATAAAAAATAAATAAAAATAAAGTAGACAATTTAAAAAACATTTTAGCTACAGAGCGAAAAGAAATACATTTTTGGAAATCCTGTAAAATTTTAGTAGGAACAAAAACTGTTTAAAAGAATACCTATATAACAAGTAGTATATATATATATATATGAGATATATAAACTATAACAGAGCACCGACGGTTAGAAATCAGGGGTCTCTCGTGGCCGCTATACTATCTCCTTAGTGTTGAACATACTCGTATGGATTATTTATTCTCTACACTTCCAACCATCACTCGGTGGAGGGTCTCCTGAGGGGAACACCACCCACGAGCTCTCAATGTACTCATTGGTCCACGTATATAGGCCAGGAGAGAGAGATAGTTTATTCACCACCTATCCCCTGACGTCACAGGGTATACGTGGCGAGTAAATATACTATATCCCCTCGGGGCCAGTCTCGCTTTGATTTCCACCCGTGCGGCTCACACGAGCCGACCCTACAATCTCGGCCGGAGAGTGTAAGACTATCCTTTACAAATAAACCTTACACATGAAATAGTAGTGGTTCGAGCCCCTTAAGAATATCTAGCTCAAAATGAGACAAAGTAATTCTCACAAAAATGAAAAAAAAAATAAATACTAAAAGAGGCATACATAGGAGAAAATATGATTTCGTCCCTAGAACATCTATTTATGTCACTGCATAGCGAGATGCACTCAAACCCTCTGAGATGAAGAGAAAAACATTGTATGTTCTTGCATTCACGAGCTACGCCGTACGCTATGGGCGATTCAAATAACTAATTGGCTCCTATTCACTCACTCTTATATCACACTATATATATACTTGAATTACTTCAACTGATATGATTAAATTTATATTTAAATTATAAATTACAGTCTCCCTCTGGAAGATTAATTATTATTTATTATTATTATTATTATTTAATATTATTATATATATTTATAAATAATTATATTAATTATATTATACTATCTTATAGTATATTTATTTATTAATTGATATTATTAATTATATTATATTTCATATTATTATTGATATATTTATTTAATTTTTATATTTTATTATAATGTTATTTTATTATTTTATGTATATATATATAATTAGGATATAATTATATTTAAAGTATAATTATAATATTTAATAAATAATATTAAATAATATTATAATTTAATAATTATATAATATAATAATAAAATTATAATATATAATTATATATTATAATTAATATAAATACGTAATATATATATAATATAATAATAATAATAATAATAATAATAATAATAATAATAATAATATTTCGATATCATGTTCGTTTAAGTGTGATCATCGTTGTTGAATATATATGACTATATACTATATATATATATATATAAAGATTACTACTACCTACTCATGGTATAGTTAATCACAGTTTCGGTAATTTACGTGTCCAGACGGCAACTATGGAGCTGCAGTTAAATATATGATACCGGGGTAGGTAATATAATATAATATATAATATAATAATATATATGTAATATATATAGTGTATTATTATATTTATATCTTAATTTCAATTAAATAAAATTATGGTCCAAATTTTTGATTAATAATATATATATTATATATTGAGCGTGTAGGTGAGGGGTGTTATGGAGTGGATTAGGAGGTAGAGTTAGGTAGTTGGTTTAGGTTTGAGTGGTGAAGTGGGTTATATGGTAGTAGATAGAGTTTTGATATATTTTTGGGAGTTATGAATATATATATATAGTATATTTAGAGGTAGATATAGTATATATTTCATATTTTATCCGATTGTGCGTCCCTTAATTACTTAGAATTATTAGTTTAGATCTAGAATGTGGATGATAAATGAGTTCATAACTATATGAATATATATGGATGTATTCTCGACGTGAGAGTGAGAAGGCGAGTGATAGTCCAGCCGAATCGGAGTAGATATATTATATATATAGTGAGCTATATATCATATAGTTATATTGATCGGTTATATAACTATATATATAATAATATAGTATGCCCTTCAGTATGGGATTAACATAATATCTTAAAAGTTTTCGCGATACCTTCTATTAAAAACTATATATGGCCAAGAAAAAGAAAATATTATAAACTTTCTTAATGTCATTGGTCTGTAGTATTTACGGATATTCAAGTGATATTATATTAGTAATAATAATAAGTGTGTATATATAATATATATATATATTAATAATTAATATTATAGTATACGGTATATATATATATATATCGTAATATATATAATATAGAATATATAATATATATAATACCGTATCATGGCGTGCCGTTGCGACTTATATCATGGAAGCAATTAAAGCATAGAATAGTTATATATAATAGTATATATATATATATATGTATATATATATATATTCGTATAATATATATATATAATATGATATATGTATATATATATATACATGGTTGTGAATATGGATATGGATGGCGTTGTGGATGAATCGCCTCATAAGATAGAATACATCCAGTACGACTTTTTATTTTAAAAAAAAACTATTGTTCACAATTATTTATCTGTGATTCAGTAAAATATTTTAATTAACATGTAGAAATATTTTATCCAAATTTATTTAAAATTATAGCTTATTAAGTAATAAGCATATATCTGCTAATGATTTTATTACTTCCTACCAATTACTATAAATGTGGAAAGAAAAAATTTTTCACAGTCATTAGACGAGGTACGGACCGCTGAAGCGTTAACAGATCCAAAGCTTTCCTTCGAGTGGTTGTTTTTTAACATACGAAGAGTGTTTTATTTTTCCTAAATTGGAAATTTTAAATTGAATAATATATTGTGTGAAAGAATTTTGATGTTTCACTAAATTTGTATAGTTACGAGAGAAAAATGTGCTTTTGGGAATAGGAAAAAGCGTGTAGGATTCGTGATATTTGAATAAAAAGATTAATTTTTAGCGAGAAAAGGATGCTTTTAAGAATATTTATTCATTTGAGCTTATGTGATATAGTCACATTACACAATATATGTGAGCTGTGTGTTGTAACGACGAGTACGTCCAGTATAATGAGAGAGATATTAGGTGCGAGTGATCGGAGAGCATAGACGCTATCAACAGCGGATGGACAGATGCGAGTAATCGTGTCGATCCTCTTCTGCCTTGTTCTGTCTGTCTTGTCCTGTCCGTGTCTCTGCTTTGTCTCTGTCATTCTGTCTCTCCTCTCTCCTCTCGTCTCTTCCTCCCCTCGGGATACTCGGTCTAATACCCTCGGTCATCACGTCCATCAAATCAATCGTCGTCTACTGGTTTCAATCGTTAGCTTACTACGTTGCATATGTTCAATGGTAAGATGGGAATCTGAACGGTCGGGGTGAAGGAACCGTCATGGTACTCGCACTCTTAGCGATAAAGGATGCAATTGTATATAGATAAGGCATATTCTGCTGCAGTAGCTTCTGCATCGCGGTCGTTCTCTAGGGCTTCGAGAGAGGACCCAGAAGCATCTTGCCGGTTGCGTACCGACTGAAAGTAGATCGTCCCGTCTCATCGGTCGTCTCGTCACCGGTCGTGTCTGCTCGTGGACAGGTTAGAGACAAACGATAGCTCTGCTCAGTATTGAGTCCATAATCTAACTAGAGTTAGTTAACTCGCGTGTACCTTCTCGTCATCTACTCTCTTCCGTTCTCACGTTAAGATCGACACACTGACATTGTATTCAAGTATTATTAGGTGATTACAATCAAGATGAAAAGATTGATTAAAAATAATGATTAATTTTAAATAATTAAGTAATTGTGGAGCAGGGGATTGAATATTTCCATTTTTGAAATTACCTTTTAATTTACTAAGCGAAGGTGGTTTCCCTTGGCTTTCCATGGGCGCACGCTTTTGATATATAGTATATATACGTAGCGTATAATATATATATTATATTCACGTATATATATATAATAATATAATAGTTATATATATTAATAAATACCTCCCAGACATATATATGCGTATAGATATAGTATATAGATATATATATTACGAGTATATATATATATATACGTATTAACAAAATTTGTCTTTCAGGTCACACATTACCAGTATTGTTAATTCTTGTAAAATAGTCGGTGATGGTCATCATTTTGCGTTGAAAATTATGTTGGCTGTAATTATTATTATTATTCCATGTATTATTATATTATTATTATTATGTATTGAGTTATTATTATTCCATTGATTATTCGAGTCCATGATTATTATTATTTATTATTATTATTATTATTATTTTATTATATTATTAATACATAGTTAATTATTATTATTCTTAATAATAGTCAAGCCCTTTATATAGTAACAACCATTTATATATTTTTCAACATAAAGATAATAATATTTATAAAAATTGCAATTTTTTATTTTTCAAATTTATTTAAAATTCTTCATGAATTCAATACAACACACCTATCACCACACACACAATATTATATATATAGTATTATACCTAGTATATATAGTATATATATAGTTACTATATATATTTTAATGATATATATTATATGTATATAGATATATATATATTATATCAGTATATATATATACATATGATATAATATGATATATATATAAATATAAAGTAATATTATAGTATATATATATAGTATATAGGTTATGTATAATAATATAATATATATACGTATATAGTATATATATATATATATATATATATATATATAGATAGATAATAATATATATATATATATACGTAGTCAACAGAAGACAGGCGGTTAATTTGTTATGTCATAATTTTATATATAACACCATTTACTCAAATGAACAAGATTTCGCAGTTGAGTGAATTATTTTAATTTAATTTATTCTTGAATTTAAAACAAATGATTCAATTTATTAATTAGCTGCAATTAAATTGTAATTGCATTCAAAATATAACATAAAGTTATTAATTATTAATTGGTAATTGTTAATTTAAAAACGTTTAAAGTTTAATTTAATTTAATTCTCTAAAGGTAATTAAATTTAAATAGGGTTGATAATTTACAGCTATTATTAAAGCGTAAACCTCATTTAATGAGACCTTTTTTATTATAGCTATGAATTAGGATAATTTATTTCTTAAAGTTAATTTAATGAATTATTTGAGTAATTTTTTAATATAAATAGCCAATTTATTTTATTTAAAATATTAATAATTTAATCAAATTAAATGAGTAATTTAATTTTAAATAGATAATTGAAAATTTAAACATTGAAATTTAAGTATAATTTTATAAAATAATTATATGTTTCTTTGAAAAAAAATAAAATGCAAACATAAATTTCATAAATTTATTTAGAAAAATTAGTGATACGTGAAAATTAATTTGGTCATTCAACAATTACTATTCCCTGGTAATCGAAAAAAAGCAATGAAATAATTTTGTATTATTAGTATTGTCATTTATCAGTATTATAGTATGGCTCTCGGCTTTCCCTGCGTTCTGATTAAAATATTAAAAAAGTGTAGTAAACGTTGCTGATGACAAACTTGTTCTCCTTGAAAAAAGAGGTTGAGGAAGTTGCTAATAACGCCAGCGAATAATTTAGAGAAGATTTTACGAACTGAGAGAGAAGAGAGAGAGAGAGAGAGAGAGAGAGAGAGAGAGAGAGAGAGAGAGAGAGAGAGAGAGAGAGAGAGAGAGAGAGAGGAGAGAGAGAGAGGGAGAGGAGAGGAGAGAGAGAGGATTGGGAGGAGAGAGTTAGAGCGGAGAGAGAGAGGAGAGAGAGAGAGTCGTTTTTCAACGCCAGTCGTCGAGAAGGTCTGGAGAGATTTGAGACATACTAATAAAGATAATTTTTAGATGATAGAATGAAGAATAGGAGTTAAATGAAAAATAAAAATGAGTTAAAATTACTGTGAGAGACGTTTTTAATAATAGTTAAATATATCAAACGTAATGGAGAAAATTAAATCGAAGAATAAGATTAGAAGATGAATGAGTCCAAATAAGAGGTGAGAGACTGAAGATTTTAGTGCTAATATGGATTCTATAGTCAAGAGATTACTAGTGAAATTAAAGGATTAGAGGTAAAAATTAAAAAAATACAATAAAATAGGGAAAAGAAAGAGAAAGAAACGCTTCAGAAAGAGGGAGATGAAAAAGAACAATAAGAAGAAGAAGAATAAAAAAGTTAGAATTTTTTAAGTGTAAACGAGATTGCATTTTGTAGGTGAAAATAAAGAAACTCTGTTAAGAGTGAAATGATGAAAAAAGTATATTGAAAACTGAGAGAAAGAGCAATGATAAAGTAAGATATTTGGAACAGAAAATTGACTGCCATTACAAAAAGCACTATCGATAATATTCAAATGGCAAAGAAATAATGAATTTTTGATTAGTCAAGAAAAGCTAAAATTCAAAATTTCAAAAGTTCAAAATTTGGCAATAGATGATAAAATTCATTCTCACCATAGGTTAAAGAAATAGGATTTCAGATGATACATTAGGCGAATGCTTTAAGATCAAAGGAAGAGGATTTGTATTTATATCTCTCGTTTAATGAGTCCCACGTTAGCACTTGCTGAGGAGGATGAGAGGTATGCAATTAACTATAAAATATTCCCTTAAAACTGAGCATTGTTGATTTATTAAAAAACTGAGGAATAAAATAAATGAGAAAGCTCACAAATAAAATTACTACCAGGAATTAAATGTAAAAAAAAAATAATTAGGTAATTAAATAAATTAGATAAATTATATATTAATTTAACAAAGTTACGCAGGAAAATAATAAATATAACAAACTGAATTCATTTTTCACTACAAGGAGTTATCGAAGTATATCTTTCACATCTAATGACGTATCTCTATTTTCTCATCTTATTTACATGAGTTATCTTATTTTAAATTTATCAAGAGGTTAATCTAAAGTGACTTTTAAGTCTATTTCAGTAACTTTGCTTACATGGCAATTGATTTTCTTTAGATAGTTTGTTCCATTCTCTTAATCTTAGGAGCAGTTATTCCAATGCATTATAAATCTTACCAGAATGTAAATAATGATAGTAATTGTAAAAAAAACATATGAGAATCTTTATATATATATATATATATATATATATATATATAATATATATATATTATAATATCTATAATATATATTATATATATATATATATAATATATATGATATAATAGTAATGTAAATATTATATATATATATATACTATATATATAATATATATATATATATATATATATATATATATATCTACCTAGTATATATATAGTATATATATATATATATATATATAAATATATATATATATATTAATACCTAGTATATAACGTATTATATATATGATATATGCTATTATATATTTAGTAGTATATATATACCTATTATATGCATATATATAATATATATATATATACTATATTATAATTATATATGTATATACTAGATAATAAACTATATATATAATATATATATATATATATATATAGTATATATATATATATATATAGTATATATATATGATATATATATAAGTATATAGGGTATATCATATATATAGTATTATTATATATTATATATTATATATGCAATATATATATATATAGGTATATATATATAGTATATATATACCTAGTATATATTATATATATTTATTGTATATATATTCACCGTATATATAGCGTAATAAATTATATACCCTAATATGAGATGTGTGGTTGGGTGGCGTATGTTCCCCATGTTTATGTTTGTCGTTCTAATATTTTAAAAAATTGGATTGGCCGTTATCAACAGAATTTGCTTGTCAAGTATAACGCGGATTGCAAAATTTTTATTAGAACTAAGGGAAGCAGATCAGTGATTATATACAAACTAGTGACAACAAATAATAATAATGATAATAATAATAATATAATAATAATAATAATAATAATAATATAAAATAATAATAATATATAATAATATAATAATAATAATAATATAATATAATAATAATAATAATAATAATAATATAATAATAATAATAATAATAATAATAATAATATTAATGTTTCTCTCTAAAATATATTTTTATGTGAATTACACCTGTTATTATATTATATATATATATGATATATATATAATATATATATTTATATATATATATATAAATATATAATATTATAAATATATATATATTTGTATTATATATATATATATATATTAATATTATATATAATAAATATATTATATATTAATATATATAAATATATATATATATATAATATATAATATGATAGTATATAATATATATATACTATATATATATATATATATATAATATATATACATATATATATATAATATATATTATGTTCTTGTATATATAGTATATATTTTATATAATATTATATGTATATATATATAATATATATATATATATATATATTATATTATATAATTATATATATATATAATATATATATATATATATATATATATATTGGGAGTCGCAATAAAGTGAGCGAACATTTTGAACACAATGAAGAATTATATCGAAGAATCACAAGTGTTCATACTGACATGAGTTCTTAAATAGAGACAGTAGTGAATAATAAATATTTCATTTGGGATTTGGGAGCATTTTCTTTCGATGTCTGTTTTCACCTCATCAATTACTTAGGGATTTGCAAGATAAGATAAACATTGTTTTTTAGGTATTCCCATATATCCATAAGGAAAAATCCTATGGCGGAGAGTTTTTCGAAAAAAAGGGGAGTGGTGTTCAATGCCGATTCTATGCCTAACCTTTCCACTCGTTGGAACA
>JABUQX010038151.1:0-35000 GCA_015478945.1 Trachelipus rathkii
TAGAAATCTCCTTATTTTGGTTATAAAAGAAATATAATTTATTTAAGTTTATAATTAATTATACTTTTAGTATTTACTTATTTGTTTTTTTTAATAATTAAACTGTCAAAAATATCATTCAACCCTCCTGAAAGGTACCATTTATATAAATAAACATTTAAATTTGATTTTATAGACTAAAATTAATTCTGGTAAAAAACCCAAATATATTATTATAATATATAATATAATATATATATATATATATATAAATATATTATAGATATATATATATAATATATATTATATATTATAATATATATATATATATATATATATATATATTTGGGTTTACACAGAACTTATAACATATATAATATATATATATTATATATATTTATTTAATATATTTTATATGAATATATTCTATGTTTTATATATTCTATATAATTTAAATGGTTGAAAGCTAATATATATATTTATATTATAAGATATTATATATTTATATGATATAATATATATATAATATATATTATATAATATATAAATATATATTATATGTATATTGTAAAAATATAAATTTATAAATATTTATAAATCTTTGACTGATTAATAAGATATTATACTATATATATATATATTATATATATATATATATATTATATAACTACTATATATATATATATATATATATATATATATTACATAGTATATATATATAGCTAACCCGAATCTGAATACGTAGCAATAGCATCGACTCTGCAGGAAGGCGAGGGCTTCATTGAATCTCACTAACAGTCTTGGACAGAAATAGAGACCTTCTTTATAGGGTTTACAGTGTGGTCAAAACATATTTCAAGAAGGAGCAGAAATGATTTGTGAGGACCTAAATTAAGCAATTGACTGTGGAACGAAACTTAAAACACCAGCACTCCTCTGCACCAAAAACATCTTTCCCTTTCAGCATACGGCCAACGAAAATGTCGTTGAACTATGTTCAAACAAATATTCAATACACCTCTCCTAATTCTGCGGCTGTTAGAGCGAATATTTAGCTATTGGTGGGAATTTTGAGGCAAGAAGGTCAGCCTTAAACTGCCTTTTAATTTTGCGCACCTAATCTTTCTGAAAGGTTAATATGGATCATCTTGTCCTTTGAAAAGCTTCGTCAAATCTTTCTCTTATTAACATATCATTCAATTTTTCATATAATGTAAAAAAAATACAATTTTTTTGTAAAAGTGAAATATACTATTTAGCATTTAATATTAAATCTTTTGGAAGTCGCACATTATTTGCGGGAGACGTGCGGACGTGCTGCGGACTTCGCGATCTTTACGGAGGTTTGATGGTCTGATACAGTGCGAGACAGAACGGAAGCGCTAGCGCCGACTACCGTTTTCCTCGAGGTGCGGATGCGTGCTGCGCTAAGCGGCTACCCTTAAATGGCGGGTGATCCGGAGTGCCCACCTCCCTGATATATATATATATATAGTATATATATATACTATATATAAATATATATATATATATATATAATAATAATAAATATATATATTATATATATATATATATATATAAATATATATATATATATATATATTAAGATATATATATATATATATATATAGATATATATATATGCAAAGGCCATTACACAGTTTGAGTCGAGTCACCATGTCTCTCCTTTAAATCTTGCGTCTGCAGATTCATCTAGATTATTATTATAAAATTCTTTACAATTCATCGACAAAAATATTCCGAAACGCACATCCCGCAGGGAAAAGCGCGGGATGCGATCTTTAAAAATGTGCGGCTGCTCTCCCTGGCGAATGCGGGGAATGCGGGGGTGTTACCCTGCATACTATATAATTCATAAGATTATATTATATATTATTTTAATAATAATTATTTTATTAAATTTTATAGTTATTAATATATATATATATACTATATATATAATATATATAATTATAATATATATATATAAATATTTAATTTATATATAGCTATATATATATATAGCTAATTATATATATTAGTAATAATATATATATTATATATATATATATATAATATATATAATATATATATATATATATATAGGGATTATATATATATATATAATATATATAATATAATATATATATATATTATATATTAGGCCACCAATAGGGATAAGTCATCGGTATGGGTTATCGGCAAAATTTGGGTTAGTTTATCGGGTTCATATCGGCCACAATTGAAAAAAATAGCGGGTAGCTACTGTCATCCGTGGTATCGGGCCCAATTTTGGTTAGCGCGCTTGCAACACTATAATAATATATATATATAATATATATTCTATATAGATATATAATTATATATATAGATATATATTATATATATATATATATTTATATATATATATATATATCTTTCTTTCTTTCTTTCGTCACCTTCCTCTTTGCCCAAGATGGGGAAAAGGGGGGAGAAAGGTACAGGCTAATGGCTAGCTGTGACAAGCATGTCGGAAAAAAGAAAGAAAGCAGCCTGCAGCCCAAGTAGGAGAACATGACAAAACGTCGAAAAGCTCTCGGCCGAAAAGAAAGCCCACCAGCCTTACCGCCCCCTCTGTACATTAATTAGTGAGAGCTCGTCACAGACAGAAAATCACCCCTAGAGTCATCATTGGGTACGCGACGGGACCATCAGCACTATGTTAAATCTCAGTGTAAGCGGTTCATCCCTGCCCAGGTGGGCCACAAACCCATGCCCCCATAAAAAACCCCGCCATTCGTCTCCTATTCATTGCTGCACCTTATTCTGCCTTCTGCCAAACTCAATTTCTCTCCCTAGACTTTCGTTCACCGACCTCAATCACTTTCTCTCGGTCTCCAGTCGCCGCGTCGCTCGGAGCGGTCCCAACACACTCACCACCTTGATACATTGCCGCCGTTTTAACCAACAACCTCACATCATCCATCCCTTCCAACCATGACCAAGAACCATAATCTCACTAAATGAAACCCCATACTTTCATTCTTTATCCTCATTACGCCCTTTCTTCAATACACGCCTATCACCACTCTCGTTGAACAATACGTACATTCCTCTCTCTTATCAATTACTTCTCACACTTAGCACACCCCTAAGATTTGTCCATCTAAAACATTTAACTTTAGATCTATACTTCATATTTCCAGACCATAGTCTCACTACCATACAAATAACACAAGATCCGCGGGTAACAACATTATACCCTCATTGTATAAACCCCTAGCACACTAGACTATTAGTCCCTTTGCATTCACCCAAGATAACGTTTTTATTGCACCAGCCACCTTCCTGCCCATTCAAACTTTCCTACTACACTCTGCACTCCGTTCCCTTTTCAATCCACATGTATACCTAATATTAAACTCAGACACTTTTCTAGCTGCTTACCAACTAACATAACTTCACACAGAGAGTTGTCCTCACTCACAACCCATAACCTTACTCTTTATCCACGTTTACTTTTCAAGCCCCTCCTTTTCAACACCCTGACCAAATCTCTTAATCAATCCTCTCAAACTCTCTTCAGTTCGCCGACACAGAACCAAATCATCCCGCATCATAATAGTAGTTAGGGCACCCTCCACTCAACTCCATTTCTCCACCATTCTAACACCATTTCCTGCCATCCCCAACCTCGAATTTCTTTCAAACCCCATCCATATACAAAGTTGAATAACCAAGGAGACATAAACACAACCCGTCTTACTCCTGCTATGTAATCCTAACACCAACACCACTGCACCATTTTATTCTTACACACGCTTACTATCGTCATACATATATAATCTAGATTTAATATGCAATGTGTATCTGGGCATACATTTGCAAGTAATAACGGGAAAAAGAGTTCATAGATCCGCAACAAAATGCGATCTTCACCAACATTTCGAGACTGCTTAGTACAACTGACTGGATTAAGGGTTTAAAGACCTAAAACCCTGGTTATCATCGTGGAGGCCAGACATTTTAAACAAATTTTACATGAATATTCAGTCAGTATGTTTTAAGAATTACCTTTAGGTGTGCCGAAGGAGGGAAAACCTGCATATTGGAATGGAATACGAGAGATAAGAGCAGAAAAATTTAACATTGAAAAAGCGACAGTTTAAACTCCCCCGTAGATGTTTTCTAAAAATTCCAGGGTGTAATAGGGAACGAGATTTAGAACAGAAAATTATAGGAAAAAATAGAAATGAACTATAACCAGTCAACTAAGAAGCAAAATTTTTTTAATACTAGTCCAGAAATTAATTTGCAAAGAAATGTAAATAAGAACTGAAGAAGTTTTAGGCTCTTTATAAAATTCAAAGTACAGAATAGGACAATTCGGCTTCCACATTAAAATTGATATTGACCAAAGTTTTATGCAGTTCACGATCAAGGCGTCGATCTGGGTCATCAACCATTTTCACTGCTTATTTGTTCAGGATGTTACGCAGGAAAAGAGTAGATAATCAGTTGAGAGGGACTAACTAGTCTTGTATGCATGCTGTAACAATAGACTTACAGAATTTGAAATTTGATGTTAAAAAAGATATTAAACCGTTATTAGAATATAATTGATCCAAGGGTAAGCTGCCAGAGAGGGCCCCTGAGGGCGGCGCGCGGTATATATCTGCAGAATTCTGGCATAAAGAGAAACGTAAGCTACCAGCATGCAAAAGGCAACATGCTATTTGTACTTTCTTAAAGCGTCTTAAATTGGTTGATCCGAAGGTACCAGATGACTGGAAAACAGCATATCGTGTGCTATTTTATAAGAAAGCGCCCCGTCTAGTAAGGAAGCATTTGGGAGGCACAATATTACAGCCAGTTAGCGCTATACACATCTCTCGCGGGTAAAGGGGCCTGGAAGGAAAAAAGCTTAATGAAAGGTCATATATGAAAAGAATATTAGAAGTAACAGGGTATTAGAATGACTCAGCACGGTTCAGAAAGGGTAGGTCATGTTTTCACAAACCTTTTAAACTTTTATGAAACAAGAATGCTAAAACTTAATAGGAGATCGTTGAATTTATATTTAGGGGACTTTAGCAAAGCTTTTGATAAGCTCCCCACATAAGGCTGATGAAGAAGTCTTATTGCAACTGTGGTACTAGGTGGTTGCCAATTCCATTTGGATTCCCAAATCTCTTTGCGAAGATACAGAAAGTTGTGCGGAAAGCGTAAAATGTTACTGCTCATTGAAAAGAGTGTAAAAGAGTGGTTTAAAAATGTACGAAACTGATCAGGATTCAACTGGAAGACACTATAACTGAACACTGATACACATACGACAGTCAAGATGTCAATGAACTTCGCAATTAAATGCAAGTTTCATTGAGTTCTTGGCCACGGGTACCAAGTGAGACCCACCCACAGCTTAGGCATACTCGTGTGATAAAAGATGTGTTAAAGATTCCGAAACAATGACATTCTTGAAACACACTTCTAGGGGGGCAGATTAAGTGCGCCCCAAATAATTTTAGGTTAAAACTGTAAGGTTATCATATCCAACCTAGACCTCAAATCTAAAACACAAGTTTCTACACTACCCTGACCTGACCATCGGGCTCGGCGCATTGCTCCTTTGACAGGTGCGTCTAGTGGAACCCGAACGAAAAGAGAATTTAGGTGCTTGGTTTGATTATAAAGCAGTATAGAAAGTAGTTTAATCAGTGTTTGGAAGCTAGAAATAAAAGCTAATAAGATGCTGGCATAATAAATCGCCCAATGTTTTTCCAAGAGCAAGAGGAGTTTGGTGATATTCCTTTCAGAAGCCTACCCCTAACACCATATGATCTCACTAACACCTCGCCATACGCTCTGCTATGTAACTGCTATCATACGCTGTTGCCAAATCCATATTAAAACCTAAATATAATTTATTCTTTCTATATCTTCCCGCTCATTATCTTCACATCTATGATGATTTCATATGTAAATTGATATATTTGTGATCACACACATTCCTACTTGAGCCACTCCTGAAACGTTACACGCTTGTTCTCACCCAATATCCAGTCCCTTCAGTCACTCGACGCACTCTTTCGACCATAAAATCAGCATATATATACCTTCTTTACAACACTCAATAAACTTATTTCCCTCAGGTATAAAATTTACTGACCCAGTATCCCTTTTTTCTTTTCCCTTACCCTTACAAGTGGTATACTTATTACCGCGCTCCTCCAATCCCTTGGGACACTATACCCTCCACAAACGCTCCTTATTACGAACAACTTGTACCAAATCCCCAGATCGTACAAATCACATCATTCCCGCCTCCGCTCGTTGTTATTCATTTCAACTTAGTTTAATCTGTGCAATCGATAAATACCTGCAAAACACCAGATTTACCATTCCTTCAACTTTTCTCACCTTCCTTAACTACCCAATTACCTACTCTTTCCTACTAATATACCTCACATCACCTCAAAATACATCTATCCTTCTTGCACCATCAAATACCGCACACAATTCACTAACCACTCTATCATTACTGTTACTAATATTGTGCAGAATTTTCCGAACGTTGCTTCTTTCCATCCACTCCCCTCCAATCCATTTCTTCATCAGTTACAATATCAGCCATTCATCCCTATTCATTATTTAAAGCAGATTCCCCTTATTTCTCATTCTCAACCTTTTTCGTCGTCTCTTCCTTCCAGAGAAGCTTCCTATTTCCTTCATGTATGTCCTCATTCTTCTTCCAAAACTGTTCATTTACCTTCCTTTGTTTTCTTTTCCCTACGTCTTTACGACCTTTTTCATGTCTCTTCTTTTTTCTTCCTCCCTTATCTATAATTCCCAAGCATCTTTCTTTCTTTGCTACTACTCTTTCCTTACTTTCTTTATCTCTCTCTCCTTCTTCTCTCTCGGTCTTCTCCAGTTCCCACATTTCCAGATCCACGCTTTTCTCTCTTCCTTTCACCTTTTAATACCGCTTTTCCTCATCATCTCCCTCCTTCAATCTCTCTCACCCATGTTCCTCTCTCCGCCTTCTCTCTCTTCAATCATCTCCTCTCTTCTTCATCCTCTCTCTCTTCTAATGTAGGACTCCTCTTTTTCATCACTCTCTTCTCTCTCTCTCTTCTGCTCCTCTCTCTCTACTTACCTATCACTCATCATTGTGCTCTCTCTTCCTTGTCCCCCCAGCATTTGCTCAGTATCAACTTGTTCACATTCAACCGTTCTCTCTCTTATCTAGTCAGTCTCTCGCGCTTCTCATCTCTCTCTCTTACGATACATTCATCTTCTATCCTTCTTTCTTCATCTTTGCCACTCACCCTTTCAACTTCTCTCATCCCTATCTTTTCTCTCTTCTCTTTACTCTCTCTTCTCTATCTTACTATTCTCTTCTCTACCTTCTCTTTCTTCTACTTCATCTCTCTCTTCTCTTCTATATCTCTCTCTCTTCTCTCTCTCGCTCTCACTAAATTCATCTCTTCTCTCTCTCTCTACTATCTCTCATCTCTATCTTCTTATGAAACACCTTTCTCATTTTACTTCATATTACATTCTCTTTTCGCGCATCTCTCTCTCTCTCTATCATCCTCTCTCTCTCTCGCTCTCTCTCTCTCTCTCTATTATAATATATTATATATATATATATACTATTACTGTATTATATTATATTTATATATTAATATTATAATATATATATAGAGAGGATATATATAGAAATGATCAATAGAGAGACTAGTAATATAGAAGTGTAATACGTAGTTAGGACAAGGGGGATTGCAGACTGCACGAGAAATAGATAATTTTGCTCTCGATTACAAAAAATTGTGTGGTTTCCTTTAAGTTCTTTCTCAATTAAAATACGTCAATTATTCGTTCAATAAGTATTTTCAATCATAAATCAATGTACATTAATCATCAGATATAATCTACGAAACACATAAAGAAATACTTCAATAATTATTAATCGAATAATTGCAATACTAAATAAACTAATAAATTAATAAATAATTTATATAAATTGAACTTAATAATTAAGTAATATTTATATAATAGTATAATAATCATTATAATAATTAATAATAATACATAGTTTATGTAGTCAAATTGAGAAATGAGGGACAGTATTTTATTAATGGGAAATGTGGGAGTATCAGTTTTGTGGCTTCAATCGTATGCAGATAGACGCGGATATTCTTAGCTCAAGTGTGACTGTGCTTCCTTGAATATGATGTGTACTATATTATAGACTCAGGGATATCTTAATTAGTAAGGTCTTCAAGTTTCTTGCAGATAGATAGCAATTAGGCTATCACTGACTCCAAGTAAGGAACATGATGGATGAAAGATTTAAAGATAGGATGGAGCTGTTACATCGCTTGATATGGATGAGGCAGTGTTCATCTGCTCTTCCCTATACAGCTAACTTGCTTTGTATCATTCATTTCGCGTTGCTAAAAAACTAAAATCTTTCTAATTTACCTCTATGTTAATTCCAGGTGGTTCGATCGTGGCTTGTTCTCTGGCCATTCAGGCTAGAGACAGTGCGTATCGGGGGTGGAAAAGTTCCATTCTCCTATCACTCTCGCTTAATTTTTATTAGCTAGAAATCGTTGCAAGAGATACTCTCTTCGACGAGCAAAGCGGAGCTCTTTTCATCAAAAGGAAAGATGCGATAACCTCGCTTGGAGTATCTCCTACCTGGAAACTTTTTTCATCTCTAGCATACTTCTCTGTGTTTACCAATCTAACCTTTCCTCCTCCTTAGTTCTGAGTTGTGATCTAGTTGTGGTGCTATTCCCAACTGAAAAGGCTAATCTCTCTCTGTCTCCCTGCAGCCCCTGCTTCAACTATATTCTCTATGTGTCAATACTAGCACTTCCCTCGTGTTGAAGCCTCACATGTCCAACCTATCCGAAAAAGGAAAGTCGCTTGCTGATCCTGCAACTAATTGCCCTACATATCTCCCTTGTATTATATTTGAGATCTTTGAAACCCTTCTCAACTCCACTGTGTTTAATTTCATCTTGGAAAAACTCATTCCGATCGCAGTACGGCTCTCGTTGCACGGAAGTCTACTGGAGATATACATTCCTATCTAACCGATTTTTTTTTTTTTTCCGCTCTTAGGAACCTACGGGTGGAGACTTGCTTTAGTTATTCTGGAGATGTGGTGTTATGTTTTGACATCGTATCCAGGATATGACCGGAAGCGGTTATTCTTAATGGTACTCGACAGTCACTGGCTCACTGCTCCTCCATAATGTCGCCCTCCTATTGAGTTTTCCATCTCCTTCTCTTTGCTTACTTATGTCTAGCTTTCTTTCAATCTCGCTCAATATCGGCTGTTGGTTGATGGGGGCGAATTCTTCTTCTTTTCTGTCAATGTGGTTGTTCCTCAGGTTCGTGTCGTATTGCTCCTACTTTATTTCCGTGTTTTCAATTTAATGATCTTCTCATCTGCACTTCTAACTCTATCCACTGGTATTCCGATGATTCGACCCTCAGTCTTTCTCTATCAATCTACTCCCTCTTCTTACTCTCATGATTTGCTCTCGTCTTAAGTCTTTCCGGTATATTCTCGCTGATGGAGTGAAGTACTTTGTGAAATTCAATTCTTTGAAACACTAACTTCTACAAAGTCTCCTTTCTCTCATAAATACCTTACTAACTTTCGTGATCGTCTGTTTCGACGGTGTGCTGTCCGTTATTGCCTAGTTGACCAGTGATAGGATCCTGTGAACTTAACATGAACAAATATAGTCTGTCTTGGTAAACCTCACATTCACCAACGGTCATGCACATAGGGGACTCTGAGGCGCTACAATACATTGGCATGTTTCTTACTGTTTCTGGTAGGGACTCTCGAGAATTTCCTCCTATTGCTTCCTCCAGTTTTGCTCATGCCTGTTATCCCAAGAAGTTCTCATCCGCCACATAGTGTATGGGTGTTATCTTGCCTACTATCTGCTGGGGGCGGGCTCTAGTTTCACACGGGCTTTTGGACCAGGGCGGACGTAACGGCAAATTAAGGCCTTATAAAACAGTCTTGTACTTTCCGTTATGTGTTGTGCCTCATTTGAACCATATATCTTTGTGAATGACATATGATGTTGTTTGCTGTTATCTCTGATTGATCGCTCGATATGATGTGTTCGTCTCCAGGTCTGTGCAAGTGCTCGGAGGGGACTTCTATCACTGGAGTACCAACCACTTTACGACGCCTTGCGTAGCACAAGGGGGGTGTGCTGTATTACGCCACGAGTATTGTGTTTGTGCATAGGAACTCCAGGCTAGATTTTGCTATGGGTGCTTCTTCTTATTGGTTCGCACCACCTGTATCTGTAGTAGAATTCTTTCTCGGTCAATCTTTCGTGTAGTGTCTGCTATATTGCTCATTAAATGTGTCACTATTATACCTAATGGTCTGATGGTCTGTGCTGGCATAATGTTGGTTATATTTGCGTCATACGGGACGAGGTGGACTTATTGGAGAAGTGTCCTCACACCACTCTGTTGCATATTGGGCTCTACGGTGGAAAGATAGGTGGCTAGGGGTGGATACTGTAAAAAAAATCCCTTGAATGGGCAGAAATGTGGCAAATTAACTGAATCTCCAATTACCCGAGTCCAAAACATCATTTCAGAATATCCCAGAGTAATACGTAACTCTCTGTTCACATTACCCTCTCAGGATATGTGATCCTATTTATGTGTGCTCTGACAACCTCAAAAATTTTTGACCTTTTCAAAACTAAATTGTAGTACAATTATTCCAATCATTTTCTAGTGTATCTAACATCTTGCAATAAATCTATACATAGCTCTCTACCATGTCACTCATCAGAATTGCAGAAATCTCTTCTATCCCTCTTAACTCATTACTTTCGTGAATCCAGCAATACAAACACATTCACACCACACGCACTCATTAATCTCCCAGTTTCCTTTCATCTTTGTTTTGCTCACAGCAAGCAAATAAAATCAAAATTTGTCTTCCTTTCCTTAAAATACATCCATATCCTCTCTCCGATTCTCCTCTTTCTGCTCAACATTTATTACTCTGCATTTATTTAACTAAGATACGATTTTCTAATTTTTTCACCGTAAACGGATTAAGCTTAGAGGGCGCTCTTCACATGCGGTATACTCCTACCTTTCTCGCTCGAGGTGCATTGTGCTAATTTTGCCTTGCATGGACAAGAAGTGAAGTGAGTTTAGGCAGCCAACCTAACTAGCACTGGCCACTTAGTACGCCTTCTACCGACAGCAGGAGCATACGATGTGGGACAATTTTTTTTCCTCCCTGTCAGGTAGTAGTATAAGGTGTATAGATTCTTGGAATGATGGTTTTCTTAGAAGAGGGTGTACGTAAAGTATGTGTATCATGATAATGTTGTCGGAGGAAATGAGTGTGGATATGCATCGCAGACAGAAAGTGCGACCATTAGGCATGGGTATGATCGTGGATATAATAGGCTCTTAGTCTAATTAAGATATATATATGTATATAATTATTATATATATATCATATATAGAAATTTATGATTTCTGTATATATATTACTATATATATATTATATATATATATATATATAATTATAGTGGTATATATATAATATATAGGTTAATATATATGTATACTATATATATAAAGAAGTATATATAATTTAAATATAAATCAATATATACATGCACACACTGCAAAGATTTTTGTTATTTTTTAAGTATTCTATATTATTATTATTATTATTCATATATTTATTGTGTTGGAATGATTAATTATATATTTCTATATATAATTATTATTATTATATTATTATTTATATTGAGTATTTTAAATATATATTATTCTCGTATAATAATATTTCATTATAAAATTTCTTTTAAATTAAGCGCAATAATAATCGGTGGAAATTTTGACCGATGTACATAGATACGATTGTACGATATATTGTGAAATTATAAAACGATATTATGAATGCCGATTTTTGCCGAATGCTCCAGATTGTCGATTAATCGTTACCTCATCAATATCTACAAGGATACTATATAATTAATAGTATAAATCGTAGTATATTAAAGCTATTTATATGGCTATATATAAGTAATAGAGTATTGTGCACAAGTTTGGCCCCTATTTTATAAAGAATAGATATAGATATTATATGCTATTCTAGTAGCGTATGTCTTGCCTTCTCTTATCCGACCATAGTAGTGTGGAGTGGCAACCAAGGAATGTGATTCGCTGGGTGTTGAGTGGTTAAGAGCTATGAAGAGGCTGAAGGAGTTGAGGAATGTTTTCAGTAGAAAGGCGATCTCACGAGGGGACATTGATACAGTTCTCCACGAGTGTTTGGTAGGCTCATTGACTAAATTACAGAGACCAATAAACGTTTTCGTAAGAAACTATGAGTGATTGACAGGTGACCAGGAGGGCTTATCAATAACTACTAAAATTAAAAGATTACGAAAGCTGCCATCTTGAACTATCAAGAACCAGTGCAATTCAGTGAATAGGGTTGTTAAAATTATGGACATAGTCGATGCCAACAGCGAGAGTGTTTGAGTGTGACCCTCAATCCTACAACTGTGTTTGAAACAAAAAACAGGCTTGGATGTAGACTAGGGTAGATAGGCGATAGGGTTGCGGTATCATTCATAAAGATATTTTAGAACGGAGTCCCTAAATTGGCGTGAGGGTTTCTTTACCGTTACACGTTAGTTTGTATGTTATATGCCTTAGAATGCCTCACCAATGCGTGACCCATAACTTTAGTTAATTTAAGGCATATGTGCGTATGGTTTTTTCAGTTATCATATATTATATATCCTACTGCTGATTCTGACTAACCAACAAATTGGCTCAAGACCCATGAGGTGATTGCGACATTGACGGTTTTTCCACTATATATATCATTAGTTTACTCTATGACACATACAGTCCCAATAATTGCAGTGGCATAATTTGTAGTTACGTATTCACTCCTTGTACTATAGCTCCTAGGAACGATTGTCTTTGAGTGGATTTTTGCTCTCTGAAATATTTAAACTCTATGAACATGTCGTTCGGTAAAGTGTAGCTGGGTTTGACCCTGGACAGTATACTCGACTCGAGATGCCGTGTGCGCGCTTCTTTACTGTCCTCTATTCTAATGTGCTTAATGAATCTGCAGTCCGCAAGAGTGACTCAGAGACAGGCGGACAGATGCCCTTCAAAGCTCGACGATCATTTTTATGAACTCCGAAAATTGCTACTTGAATATATCAACAGATTAACCAATCTTCCATACCATAGTAATATAATCCAATGCGATGCTCTACGTGTGCGCTCTCTCCTCGTTACTCATCGGCCAAGTGATTGATGATGTTTTGACTAACGGACCAATTGGGACCTAGCACTACAGAATATAATAAAAATGCTGTGCTTACAATTAGACTCTGCGTCTCTCACAAAACCCAAAAATCCACGTAGCGGTATTGGTTTTATCAAGGCTGACTATAAATCCTCTTTTGACTTTTTCTTTCAGTGTACCTATTTCCTGAACCACCCCTTTCTGCTCATTCCAGGAAATCCAGTAAAGCACTTACCTCTTGTATATGGTTTTCTCCACAACCAGGGAATGGGAGAAATTCATCACCACAGTCCACAAAAACGATTACAGTACTTATAAATCCCATGGCCACGCCTCATTATAGACAGCAATCATCATCTCCCCTCTCCGACATTCCACCACATTTATCACTTAAACTCCATCATTTTGATTTGTCGTACATATTCATTCTTACACACGCTTCATTATCGCAACATACTTTTGATTCCACAGAGAATCTAAACATATCTGGACATGGAAAGTCACCACCAAAAGTTAACAAAACTGGGCGTGTTTAACAGATTGACATGATACCCATCCTCGAAATTGATATTGCAACAACATATGTGCACCTATTGAATAGTATAAAAATACTCATGAATAGTGATTTCAGAAATCGCTTTTCAGGCTTGGTTTTCATCGCCATGAAAAAACAGCATCGCATCGCTCTAAAATTTGCTCACCACGCATCACACCTTTAATGAGAGAAGCACCAAAGAAAAGATTGTCTTAGACATAGTCGTACTGAAGATTTTAAAACTAATGAAAGATGCACTTGCCAAATGGTGCATTCCCTCCAATACCTCAGAAAGTTACTAAATAAGTTATATTTCCTAAATAATCCTATGGAACTGGTAATTTTAATCTGGACAAAAATTTACAAATGATTTAAAAAAGTCATTGCAATTACATTTTATAAACAAAACACAACTTCCACAACAAATTTTTTCCTTACATATTATCAACAACACACAACTTCCACTCCACCATCACCGCCCAAAATAAAAATTACAATTGAAGTCTCCACAATCAAAGTACTCGCTTGATGGCTATTAGTATAATAATTACTATCCAAACGTTATATATTATAAATATGAAATTGTTAATACACATAGTTAAAATATTGTTTCAAATTTAAAAATTGATATATATTTGTTTAATATATGTAATAAATAAAATAAATAAAAATTATATATATAAAATAGCTAAATGAGTATCATGATTTATTTATAAAGTGATGATACTTTCTATAAACTATAGTATACCGGTTATATTATATATATAGTGTATATATATAGAGTTCCACAATATAATAAAATCAAATAAAAATTATCATACTTCTGGCAAGAATATGTTGTAGCAAGATATATATATAATACTCTGTTGACCGACTGTGCTGGCTAGTCTCACTGCATTTGTTTAGAAACCTATTTGTCAGCTCTCATCATATATTTATAATTCTTTTGTTTTCGACTAGATGCGTTATAAATATACTAGCTCCATATTTAGCAACAACAGCCTTTAAACTTACTTCATGGACCAAGTCGTGCAAAGCTAAGCAAGCATAAAATCTCTGATGAATAGCTAACATGTTTCTCTGCTTTGCAATCATCATTCAAATGAAAAAAAAAATAAACCAAAATTGAAATCCATAAGGTTAAAAATTTTTTCCTTATCACGTGGCAGTGCAAAAATAAAAATTATAGATTAAGTGTGAAGTAACTGTGAACATCAGTTTCTACTACATAAAATTGGTTCCCCCGGTGTTATTATTATTATTGTTAAAATAAACACTACTATATCATTGGATTGTTGATTTAAAACCCTATTTGAAATGTCTTTTGCTTTTATCATAGCTCTTTGTGAATGTATGTTCTTTCTCTACAGAAGAATAAGATATATAGACTGAAAGTTTACAGTATTTAACGAAGAATTAATATAAATAAAACTTACTTTGATTTTAATAACGTACCAAGCTTCGTCACGTTACTCTTCGGACATTTTACATACAGAAATAGTTTTTGTTTTTTTATATTGTAAAAATGTTTAATTATAGAAAGTAATTTAATTTCAATCTGATGAACAGCAAGAAACCTAGATAAATAACGACAAATTTATATATTATATTTTATATCATATTAAAGACATAGAAAAGATAACCTACGTGTCTTTTTGTTATGTTTATAAATAGATATTAAGAGAAAATTTGACATCTTGTGTCTTTAAATGGCTCGTCAACTGATCTTTGTTTTTTAAAGTATTAAGGCGAATGATTCCCGAAGGACGCCCTAATTCCTAATATCAAATATCTTCTTGGTATATGGATGAAAGCGCCTCTTTAATTCTGTTATCGGGGATTTTTGTAGTTGTTCTTCTTTTATATGTTGAAATATTTTACTGAGCTTATATATACTTATGCTGCGACTTTCTCATGTTGAGGGTATTCGCCAGATTTCAATGTTCTGAAAGTTGATGTAACGCCGGCTCTATATTGGATAACGGCACAACAAATAACCTCACGTGAGAATGCTCGCCGTCCATGAGAAGTATATAAGCCGAAGCAAATTAAATATTTCAACATATAAAGCAAGAAAACACCAAACTTAATAACAAATTCCCGATAACAGAATAAAGAGGGGCTTCTCCATACATAACCAAAGGAAAGAAAGCATTTTTAGGATTGCGCCTCGGGGAATCATTTGCTTTTAATAACATAAATTAACACAACATTTGATAAACATAAAAATATAATGAAATGTCCAATATTTCTAATAACATATTAATTATAATAAAAACATACAAGAAGTCACTGTTAGGTATTCCTATATTAACTTAACTATTACATAAACAACTTATTAATATTTTGGTAACAGTTCCTTTCATTGTCGTGATAGACTCTTATAGATAATGTTAATCGCTAAGAAAATGAGATTGCAGTCAGAATTAGAGAAAATTGTGCCAAATATTAATAGTTTGCAAACGTGTCTGCCAGTTCGAAGTTCGCTCCACGAAACAGTCACATGATTGGCCAATATATTAACTAATGTGAATATTGTGCTGACTGATGATGATGGCAAACGAGTATCTCCCAGTGTAAATGTAGGCAACAATTTCTCTGTAGATGAAAGAATATCCATTCTGGAGGCTTGAAACAGCCAACAAAAATCAGCATATATTATAATCATTTATTCATTATATATTTATATATTTTGTGTTATTATTATTATTATTTTATTATTATTATATATTAGTATTATTATTATTATTATTATATCGTAGAGGAAACTGGCTCTTAAAGCAATTAAACTTGCATTGAAGGTTTACTTGAAATTGAAATGAGTGCGTAACTGCGATCTTATTTTGCATCTGTTCCATTAGAAATTATCTTGTGAGGGATGTTCTGAGTCATATAATGGAATTGCGCACAATATACATATAATACATATGTAACATTAAATAAAATAATATATATAACAAGATTTGTTTTTCTTTACCTGGTCACATAAATATAAACCCTCCGTTATTCTTTTAGTTTATTTTTTCCGGTTTATGTTAATTATAGAAATGCATTTAACAAGCATGATGTATTTGGGCAAAAGATGAATTTTGTATTTAAGAAATATATCTTATTTGAAATTTTCAATGATTTATAAAGCTGATACCCAACCCGTGTTGTCGTCTTCGTTAGGGGAATATTGTTTTTTTCCATATGTTGATCAATTAGGATAATGGTGTCAAAAAACCCTGGACTATACGTTGACTCAGGCAAAAAATCAGATTATGATTATTGAATAATTTTCAGCTACACACATTCACTATAAGAAGCAAGTACTCTCTAGGATCATAGATGATGAAATATGTATAAATTTTTACGCTATAGATGTGAACTTACTTTTATGATAGTTTTCTTTAATGTGTTTCTTGCTCTCTTTTATCATTATTTCCGGCCCTCTTAATCGGGGATAAATAAATTGTTAAGTAACTATCTTCCAACTCTCCCATAAGGGGGTTGATAGGATGCCTTCACTTCTTAAGACATTACTAGATCTTAAGGGAATTTAGAGTAATGAAGTAGTAACCTAATGCTCTCCTACTTAAAAATTTCTTTTTTCTCGATTTACAATAACCCTAATTTATCACATACCTACTCAGTTACATTTTAATATACTTAATTGTCGATAGATTAAATTATTAATTTTCGATTTCATGAAAATGGAGAATGTCAGCATTTCAATAATAATCAAAATGTTGTTTCCTTTTCTATAAACAATCCTTTTCTTGGTGTTCATATATATATTTCTAATTTTACTTCAAGAGTACACCATTTTTCTCATGTTGATCATTTATTAGGAAACAAACTATTTGTTTATAAAGTAATAGTCTTACAAGTGCGACAAATTTAGTTGTAATTTATTTATGTCTTATGCTCAATTAGATAACTGATCATTGTTCGCCATTTCTACTCTCTTATAAGTCTACTTAAAGTCAGAGTTAATTGCAAAAAGTACCTACACATATTACATAAACTTATTAATTTACATTCATTGCAAAACGTCTTAATTAAAATTCTTAATAAAGTTTTAGGTTTCTACTCCTCTTATTTCTGCAAGCTCTCATACTAGCTTACCATAGGATAGACCTCAACTGTTTGATCATAAAAATACGTTAATTTAAAAAATAATATGATATCTGTAATATGAACCTAGAGACAGAAGGAAAGATATGATATCTGGAATATAATTAGAGTTTAATGTATGACTTTCCAATTTCATTGACCTCAACCCCTTGGTGGTATGCACCGATGAATGGTTCTTGACTTTTTTATATAGTCGCTAATTAAGCAGCATGTTGCTTGAGGAAAACAGACCACCACACGGAATGTCTCCACTTTTACCACGTCGTTATCATCAGGATTGAGACAATAATCTGTAGGACTCGGCATCTTTAAGGCTAGTTCCTCGGTTGATTATGGGCATTTCAAATTAACTATTACCAACTCCATCATCTGTTGTATTAACAGGTATTCTCTTCCATCTGTGTTTCTTGCCTATCTCCCAACTTGTAAAACTTGCATTTGTGCCCACGTGCGAAATTTGTTATAGTACGGTGACTTATTTAATAATAGTGGGTATATCTTATTTTCATTCTTGTTGTTTCATTACTTTTCGACTTAAGTGTGTTATCTTGTCACAGGAAAAGCCGGTACAAGGAGTGTAATTTATGGAAATTCACGATAATATGTGAAGTGCATTTAGAGCAAATGTTGTCTTTCTTGTGTAACGATCATGGTTGTTATATTTGTGAAACATCAAATAAGTTGAGATAAATATATCTTTGGTAGGTAAGATATTGGAGTTTCTCTTTTAACACGAATGATCTATTATTTTATTAATTAGTGGAATACTTAGGATATAATCTTAATTTAGTTAAAGTGAAAAGGAAATATGTGATTCTTATTACTTGTGTTATTTACAAACTTTTTCATTAGAATAATATAAGAATTTTTTTTTTTTTCTTTTTTGTAGACATTATAAGACTTAAAACCTTAGATAGTAATAAATTCTACATAGTATTAGAATTTCATATATTAATTTTCTTTTCACTTTTCATTCAATTAATTTTTGGCATATTTTTCATCTTAACACACAATAGTCATAATATGTATGATATACAGTAGTATTTATATAATTTTTAATCAGTGATTCTAGGTTTAGCTAATTAGAACTGTAATTTCAGTTAGTACTCGACCCAAATGCTTCTTACTCTTGCTCCTTATCTCATGAGATGCGTCTAATAGTTGTTTGAACTTTTTTTTTTTTTTTTTTTGTAACATTTTAAAATTGACTTTTGATTTAAAAGTATTAAAAATTTAATATTTGACTCCCTAATTTGCTCTTCTTTTGTTATGAACAAACATGCAGGTCTTATGACATGGTTTTTTATGTCATTTAGAAGCAGAATTTTGAATACCCCTTTCAATAAATAGCAAATCCTTTTATAAATCAATTTCAATAATAATTTTCATTTTTAACAGGCTGTTAACCTTTTCACAAGTGCTTTGCAATCTGGAGAGCTTGGTCCACTTATTAACCAATTTGGACTTGGAGAAGAAGCTGTTTTGGCAGCTACGGCAAGTGATATGGAAGGATTTATCAAAGTATGTCAAATTATTATTATTATTATTATTATTATTATTATTATTATTATTATTATTATTATTATTATTATTATTATTATTATTATTATTATTATTATTATTATTATTATTAACTTCATATAAATGGATGTAGAAATGGATGTGAGGAGAGAGAGTGGAGGGAACACTTCGAAAATCTGCATAAGATTAGCAGTAATGAAGAGGTGAATGTGTGTTTGTTTGAGGGTGTAAGAAGAAATAGGTATTTTGGGGAGGAGTTAATATGTAGAATGAGAAAGCTGAAGAATGGCACATCTGCCGGTATAGATGGAATTACCCGTGAAATGATCAAGAATGGGGGCTAGGTTGTGATTGATTACATATGGAAGTTGTGTAACAAAGCTTTTATGGAGGGTATAGTTCCGAAGGGTTGAAGGTGAGCAATAATAGTACCCTTATGTAAGGGTAGTGGGGATATGGGTAACTATAGGCGAATTAGTTTATTGAATGTTGTAAGGAAGACATAAGCTGGTATTTTGGTTGAAAGAGTGCGTCAAGGGACTGATTGGCGAAGAACAAGGTGCATTTAGAAGTGGTAGAGGATGGGTAGATCAAATTTTCACATGGAAACGAATAACTGAGGAAATGAGAGAGTAGAAGAAGAAATTATATTTTGGTTTTATGGACTTGCAACAGGCGTATGGTAGGATTAGTAGGGAAACTCTGTGGTAGGTGTTGGTGGCAGGCTTCTGAATATAATCAAAAGCATGTATGACGATAGTGAAGCGTGTTTAAGAATTAATGTTGGAAGTGAATGGTTTAATATTAATAGTAGAGTGAGGCAGGGATTTGTTAGTCACCTTGGTTGTTTAATTGGATTAGGTGATGAAAGAGTTGGATATAGGGGTGGTAGGAAAGGTGTTAGGCTGATGGAGAGTGACCTGCTTACTGTACGCGGATGATTTGATTTTGTGTGGTGAATCTGAAGAGTTCTGGAGGGTTGGTATTGGTGTAGGAGTTTGACAATAAATGTAGATAAGAGTAAGGTTATGGTTCTGAGTGAGGAGAGTTCGCTGTTGAAGTTATGTTGGATGGTTAGCAATTAGAACAAGTGTCTTGAATATAAATATTTACGATATATGTTGGTTGAAAAGGGAACATTTGATGCAGAGTGTAGTAGGGAAGTGGCTGGTGCAATTAAATCCTTGATGGATACAACAGGCTAAGTCTTGAGTACGCTAGGGTTTTGCTTGACGGTATGTTGTTATGTTTTGATGTATAATAGTGAAACTATGATATGGAATAAGAGGTATAGATCTAAGGCGCAGTCTGTTCAGATGGATAATCTTAGGGGCGTGTTAGGCGTGAGAAGATTTGATAGAATGAGGAATGAGCGTGCTAGGGAGCTTTGTAGTGTGAAGAAGGGCGTGAATGGGAGTGCATTTAAGATGGTTTGGTCTTGTGGGAATAATGGATGATAGTCGGTTGGTTAAACAGATGTATAGAGGTGAATTTATTGGGAATCGACTGGCTGGGAAACCTAAGGAAAAAGTGGATTGAATCAATAATAGAGCTGTCTGAAGGAAAGGAGTGTGAATATAGTGGGAGCGAGAATGGTGGTGTGTAATAGGAGTAAATTTCACGGTTTTTGTGCTAGGGGGGAATGGTTGTGGGCCTGTCCCAGGGGATGAACCCTGACATTGACGAGACACGACAGTGGTGTCTGTCCCAGTGTTGTGAAGCTCGAGGATAGACTTTTTGGCTGAGATGGGCTAGCACTAAAGAGTATGGTAGGGGCTTTCTTTTCGACTTCGTTCTACTTAACTATTCTGTTTCCTATGTATGTTGCGCATCCGACCCCCGAACTGTGAAAAAGTATGGGAATGATAAAGAAAGAAAGAGGGGATTATATAGTCACGTCACGATCTATTTGACAAAAAAAATTTCAGATTTTAAAATCGTTAATGAGGAATTCAAATACAAAGAGTTTCTAAAATGAGAGGTGTATAGTATTTGTTATTTATGAATAACTCAATAAAAAATATCGTTACCTATTTGAATAGATTCAATACCTGAATCGGAGATTCGTTAAGGCTTTGTCACTTTGTTTTAGGTGGAATGTTACAGGTATCATCCATTATGCGTTACTAAAAAGTTAAATCAACGCATAGGGTCAATCTACGAGACAATCGATGATATAAGTAAATTGAACCTATCAAAATCTTAAAAAATATATTTGAGTGTTTTTGTTTAATCCTCTCTTGCTCTTTTACCGAATTTCGTGAAATAATTTTTTTTCAATAATATTCCTAAGGAGGAGGAAGTTCTCTAATTTTTTTCCCCCCTTTTGTGTTTGATGAAAAAGTAATAATCTAATTTAGGGCTGGAGAAGTAGTGGGAGGAGGGTTTAGGGTAATGAGGATACTGACTGAGATTATTTCTTAATATTATTTGACATTTTTGTTGCCGATGGTTGTAGTTGGTTCAGGTTTTTCACCATTTATGATAAAGGTTTGATAGAAAATCAAATTGGAAATGATCTAATGTAAAATGAAAATAAAAAATAAAATAAATTTCTATGCTTTTTCTCTTTGCAAATTATTGTATGCTGTAAAGGGATTAATTTTGGAGTATGCACGTTTGGATTTATTATTATTATTATTATTATTATTATTATTATTATTTCTTTCTTTCTTTACCTTCTATTTTCCCAAGAATAGGAGTAAGGTGCGTGACGAGCATCGGAAAAGAAAAGCAGTAGAAGAACATGACAAAAGTCGAAAAGAAAGCCCAGCCTTACCGCCCCCTCAGTACCATTAATTAGTGAGAGCTCGTCGCAGTCAGAAAATCCACCCTAAAGCTTCATGGGACAGCGATGGACCCTCACCATGGTAGATCGTCAATATAAGGGTTCATCCCTTGGCCCAGGTGGGCCACAACCATACCCCCTCACAATCCCCCACCATTCACTCCTGTTTTTCACCTTTCTTCTCGCCTCTACCAAACTCACATTTCTCTCCTTCAAACATTCGTTTACTGACTCAATCCCACTTTTTCTTCGTGTCTCCAGCCGGTCTGTCCAACACACTTCGCAACTATACATGCCGCTTAACCAACGACTATACATTCATCCTTCCATATGGACAAAACCATCTCACATACTTATTTTTCTCTCATTTACCCCTTTCTTCACACCCAACAACTCTCTTATACGTTCATTCCTCATTTTATTCAATCTTCTCACACCTAGCACTCCCTAAGATTGTCCATCTGAACACATTGAACTTAAGATCTATTTACCTCTTATTCCAAGACCATAGTCTCACTACTATGCAATAACACAGGTAACAACATTCCCCCATGTAAGACCCTAGCGTATTAAGACTTAGTCCCTTTACATTCAACAACGATTTAATTGAACCCAGCCACCTTTCCTGCCATTCACAAATTTTCCCTACTACACTCTGCATCATCGTTCCTTCTCATCCAACACATACTTTAATATTTTAAACTCAGACACTTGTTCCAGGCTGCTCACCATCTAACATAATTCACACTGAGGACTGTCCTCATCACAACCATAACCTTACTCTTATCACGTTTACTTCAAGCCCCTCCTTTTACAACACCCTGCCCAAATCTCCTCTACCATCTCTCAAATCTCTGTGCAGATCGCCACAGCAGAACAATCATTTCCGCATATAATAGGTAGGGTGACCCTCCACTCATCTCCATTCTCCACCTATTCTAACACCATTTCCTGCCATCCCCACCTCGAATTCTTTCATAACCCCATCCATATACAAATTGAATAACCAAGGAGACATAACACAACCCTGTCTTACTCCGCTATTAATCCTAAACCAATCACCATTGACACCATTTATTCTTACACACGCTTTCACTATCGTCAACCCATACTTTTGATTTCCACTTCAGGAAGCTACCACCAAACACCATATATTCACTAACACCTGCCATAAAGCTTTTCCCTATTAACCTTCATACGCCTGTTTGAAAATCCATAAAACCTGAAATACAATTTCTTCTTCTTCTCCCTCATTTTTCTCAACCATTTGTTTCAATGTAAAGATTTATCCACACATCCTCTACCACTCCTAAACGCACCTTGTTCTTCACCAATCAGTCCTTCAGTCACTCGACGCACTCTTTCGACCAAAATACCAGCATATACCTTCCCTACAACACTCAACAAACTTATTCCCCTATAATTTCTACAATTCCCCTTTTCTCCCTTACCCTTATCTAAAGGGTATTATTACCGCTCTCCTCAATCCCTTGGAACTATAACCCTCCTGATAAACGCTTTATTACACAACTTCAAATCCAATCACCACCATCTCGCCTCCGCTCTTGATCATTTCCCAGTAATTTCATCTATACCTGCAGATTTACCATTCTTCAACTTTCTCACTCTACCCATTACCTCCTCCCTCCTTACTAATAACCTCATCCCCAAAATACCTATTCCTTCTTGCACCATCAAACCCACACACATTCACTATCACCTCTTCATTACTGTTAATATTGTGCAGATTTCCGAAGTTTCTTTCACACTCCCCTCACATCCACTTTCATCAGTTAAAAAAGCACCAATCCCTATTCATTATTCTGAGAAGGTAAGGTTCCCTTATTCTCATTTCTTAACCTTTCGCGCTTCCTCCAAGAGCTTCCTATTCCTTGTAAGTCCCCATCCTCCTCCTTCCAAACTGTTCTTTTTACCTATTGTTTTCTCCTACGTATGCACTTTAGTTTTCTTTTTTCCTCCTTATATAATTCCAAGCATCTTTCTTGAGACTTCATCATTTGTTTTTAGTACATTCAACAAACCACGCTTTCTTTTTTACCTTTAACCGCTTTCATCACCTCTTCATTTCCACTCACTGTTCGCATTCTTACTTTCCTACTTTAGCATCACATACTTCCTTTGCACTACTAACAATTGCTTCCTTTATTTGCCCCAGATTTTTTCAGTATCAACTTGTTCACATTCAAACGATTTACTAGCGAGCGCTCTTACATACTTATCCTTATTGTCTTGATTCACTTAACTTCTCACTCTTAATTTTACCTACTCCTTTTGTATTCACCCCTCTCCATCCAAGCCCCATAACTTAATTTACATAGAACAATAATGATCGATAATCCCATTCCTAGACCCTCACTGATTTAACATCCCAACACATACTTTCCAACATCTCCTTCACCAACACAAAATCAATCATACTTTTCTTTGATACCAATCTCTACCTACACCAACTCTAGTTACTTATGGATAACCTCTTGGGTTTAAAGAAGTATTACTTAACACATTACACTCTCTTCATTCACAGAATCAATCACCTTTTCCTTACCATTTCTCATTTTCTCCGACACCCCAAAACTACCTGTTATACCATCCCTTTTTTGATCAACTATCCAAACCATTCAGGTCCCCCACACTATCAATCTGAAGCTCCTAACTCACCGAATCCAGACACCATCATTTTCAGATTATCTCAGAAATCGTTACTTTTCAACGTTTCCTCAGATGGACCATACGTTACAACCACACATACCTTGACCTTTTTCAAACTTAAATTTAACCATTAGAAATTCTAGGACTCAAACACACAAAGTCTACCATAGCTTTTTACCACAGGTCACTCATCAAAATTGCAAACTCCTTCTCTCCCCTCTCTCATTCCTTTCCACAACAGCACACACACACATTTCCCACCACATCACTCATTTTCACCGTTTCCCTTTCATCTTTGTTTCAGTACAGCGAGCAAAATTCAATTTACCCTTTCATAAATACATCCATCACCTCTTCCCTCTTCTTCTCATTTATTCCTCTGACCTTCCATGTACCCATACGATTCATACAATTTCGCCGAAAAATTAGAAGGCGTTTCGGACGATGCACGACCATCTCCGAGGCGGGCTGCTTCAGCATTCCTAGCAGAGAATAGGTGGTAGTGGGGCATCCAACCCACACTACCACGTCCTAGTCGCCTTCTACGACACGAAGGACATTACGATGTGGGCAATTCTTTCTCCCACACACAGGGATATGAGTAGTAGGGATGTCTGTAAGGTGTTATCTAGAAGGAGGGGTGTTTGTACTTTAATCATGTGTATATGATATGTGGATAAATTGTGGTTAGTAATATGTTTTGCCTGGAGGATGAGTGTGTAAAGAATATGAACGCAAAAGAGAAAGGTGCACCATTAAAAATGGGAGGTAATTTCAACACTTCGAGTATGCGTGTACTCTCCCTCTATATTTTATTATTATTATTATTATTATTATTTTTATTATTATTATTATTTATTATATTATTATTATTTATTATTATTATTATTTTATTATTATTATTTATTATTATTATTATTATATATTATTATATTATTAATATTATTATTATTATTTATTATTATTATTTTTATTATTATTATTATTATTATTATTATTATTATTATTATTATTATTATTATTATTATTTATTATTATTATTATTATTATATTATTATTATTATTATTATTATTATTATTATTATGTGCATTGATTTCAGGCATTAGGGAAGAAGAAAGATGAGGAAGTAAGTAAGAAAGAGGAAACGAAGAAGAAGGGTAAAGACGAAGACAAAGATGAAGATGACGCCATGGCTCTCGATTAGCGTGACCTGACCCCTGACCTTTTATCATTTGTTATAAAAATATTGTTTTAAGGGTTTTTAAATTATTCAAATTTATAAATAACTCGATTTTCCTCCCTTTATTGTTATTGTTATTATTATTTATTATTATTATTATTATTATTATTATTATTATTATTATTATTATTATTATTATTATTATTATTGCTTTTATAATACCTAATTTAAGTTATTTATTAAATATTATTATTATTATTATAGTTATTGTTTCTTTATTTTTTTTTATTTAAAAATATTTTTGCCGTTGTTTTATTGTGTTAATATTACTTTAGTAATTTTGTGTTTGGTAATTTACTCTTATTATTTTCTGATAGTACTAACATTTAATTTTATTAAAATAAGATAATGTCATTGCTTTAATATGGCAATGATTGTAACTAAAGTTTTCGGCAAAGTTGTGTTAAATTATATATATATATATTGGGTCATTTTTGTTTTTAATCTCCTTTCTGTTTAGGAAATTTGTTTGGAGGAATTGCTGGAAGGTTTTGTGAGTTTGTTTTGCTTTTACGCATTTCGTTTAGAAGATAGGATGATGGATCTGGTTATTAAAAAGATGGAAGTCTTAACTTTTATTATTTTAAGTATCGGTTTTATTTTAGTTATGTACCGGATCCTGGATTCGGTTACGGCTTGATGCGGTCATTATCTCTGAGATCAGATTCTGATCGGATCCTACCGGAATTTTTTCATAGCATTTATTAATTAGTTAAGATATTTCATTCGTGACAATTGATCCATACCTTATATGTAGTTATACTGCAAACACTATCTAATATCTATTTCGAAATACCATTTGGGTTTACAATTAAGCCAACATTTTATAGATTTATTTAATATTGATTAATTCTTTCTTTCTTTCTTTCTTCACCTTCCTCTTTGCCCCAAGATTGGGGGTAAGGTGCTGTACAAGCATCGGAAAAGAAAAGCAGTAGGAGAACATGACAAACGTCGAAAAGAAAGCCCAGCCTTACCGCCCCCTCTGTACCATTAATTAGTGAGAGCTTCGTCACGACAGAAAATCCACCCTTAGAGCATCATGGACGCGACGGGCCCTCACTATGGAAATCTGCAATGTAAGGTTTCATCCCCTGGCCCGGTGGGCCACAACCATCCCCCATACAAAAAAACCCCTCCATTCTCTCCTATCATGCACCTTTATTCTCGCCTCTGCCAAACTCACATTTCTCTCCTTCAGACATTCGTTCACCGACTCGATCCACTTTCTCTTCGGTCTCCCAGCCGGTCGGTTCCCAACACACACACCACTATACATCCGCTTAACCAACGACTATCATTCATCCTTTCCTACATGACCAAACCATCTCAACCATACTTCATTTATTCTCTCATTTACCCCTTTCCACAATAACCCACATCAACTCTCTAATAAATGTTCTATTCCTCATTTTATTAATTCTTTTCACACCTAGCTTGCCCTGAAGATTGTCCATCTGAACAACATTGAACTTTAGATTATACTTCTTATTCCAGACCATAGTCTCACTACCATTTACAATAACACAGGTAACAACACACCCTTCACTGTAAGACCCAGCTCACTCAGACTTATCCCTTTACACATTTCACCATACATTTAATTCACCAGCAACCTTCCTGTCATTCACAACTTTTCCACTACACCTGATCATCCTTCCCTTCTCATCCAACACATACCCTAATATTTAAACTCAGACTTGTTCCAGCTCTCACCATCTAACATAACTTACACCCATCGAGGAATGTCCTCACTCACAACCATAACCTTACTCTTATCACGTTACTTTCAAACCCCTCCTATTACAATAAACCCTGCCAAATCTCTCTACCAAATCCTCTCAAAACTCTCTTCAGATTCGCCACAGAGAAACAAATCATCCGCATTATAATAGCGTATGCACTCACCATCTCATTCTCCACATATTCTAACACATTTATCCTGGCCACCCCACACCTCGAATCTTTCATAACCCCATCCCAATGCAATGATAAACCAAGGAGACATAACACAAACCTGTCTCACTCCGCTATTAATCCTAACCAATCACCATTGACACCATTTATTTACATACGCTTCACAATTCGTCATACATACTTTTGATTCCATTCCAAAGCTACCACAACACCATATATCACTAATACCTGCCATTAAGCTTCCCTATTGCTCTATCATACGCCTGTTGCAGATCCATAAAAACCTAAATATAATTATTCTTCTTCTCCCTCATTTCTCAATCATTTGTTTCAATGTAAAGATTTGATCCCACATCCTCTACCACTCCTAAACGCACCTTGTTCTTCACCAATCAGTCCTTTCCAGTCATCGACGCACTCTTTCGACCCAAATACCAGCAAATACCTTCCCTACAACACTCAATTAAACTTATTCCCCCTATAATTTCTACAGTTCCCCTTTTCTCCCTACCCTTATACAAGTACTATTACCGCTCTCCTCCAATCCCTTGAACTATACCCTCCATAAAACGCTTTATTAACACAACTTCCAATCCAATCAATCACCATCTCGCCATCCCGCTCTTGATCATTCACCAGTAAATTTCATCATACTGCAGATTTACATTCTTTCAAACTTTCTCACTCTACCCATTTCCCCCTCTACTAATAAACCTCATCCCCAAAATACCTATTCCTTCTGCACCATCAAACCCACACACACATTCACTAACACCTCATCTTTACTGTTAATATTGTGCAGAATTTCGAAGTGTTTCTTTCCACCCACTCCCCTCGACATCCATTTCATCAGTTACAAAAAGCACCTCCCTAATTCATTATTCTTTAAGCCATATTCCCCTTTATTCTTATTCTTAAACCTTCGCGCTTCCTTCCATAAGAGCTTCCTATTCCCTTGTAGTCTCTCATTCATCCTCCTCCAAACTGTTCATTTACCTCTTGTTTGTCTCCTAGTATGCACCTTTTAGTATTTCCTTTTTCCTCCTGTAGCCCTATATATTCCAAGCATCTTTCTTTTGAACTTCATCATTTGCTTTAGTACATTCAACAACGCTTCTTTTTTACCTTTAACCGCTTCCATCACCTCTTCATTCACCCTCACTGTTAACATTCTTACTCCTACTTTAGCACATCCACACAATTCCTTTTGCATTACTAACAATTGCTTCCTTCATTTGCCCCCAGATTTGTTCAGTATCAGACTTGTTCACATTCAACCGATTTACTAGCGAACGCTCTCTTACATACTTATCCTTATTCTTGCTCACTTAACTTCTCACTCCTAATTTATCCTACTCCTTTCGTATCACCCTTTCCTCTCCATCCAAAAGGCCCCCCTAATTAATTTTAATAGAACAACATAATGATCCGATAATCCTCATTTCCTAAACCCCTCACATGATTAACAAATCCAATCACCATACTTCAAAATTCTCCTTCTTCACCAAAACACCAAAATTCAAATCAACTTTTCACTTCGATACCATCCCTACCTACACCAACTTTAGTATACTTATGGATACTCTTGTGGTTTAAAAAAGTATTACTTACCAACATCATTACTTTCTCTTCACAAAATCAATCACCTTTCCTACCATTCTCATTTTCTCCCGCCACCCCCAAACCACCTGTTATACCATCCCTTCTTGAATCACCTATCCAACCATCAGTCCCCAACACTATCAATCTGACGCTCCTACTCACCCCATCCAGAGCATCATTCAGATTTATCCCAAAAAAATCTTACTCTTCAACGTTTCCCTCAGATTGACCATACGTCACAACCACACATACCTTGACTTTTCAAACCTTAGATTTAACCATTAGAATTCAGACTCACCACACAAAGCTACTACCATAGCTTTGTACCACAGTTCACTATCAAAATTGCAACCCCTTCTCTCCCTCTCTCATTCTCTTCCACACCTGCACTCACACATTTCACACCACACCACTTCAATTTCACCTTTTCCTTTCATCTTTGTTTCATCACAGCGAGGCAAATCAAATTGCCCTTTCTAAATACATCAATCACCTCTCTCCTCTTCTCCTCAACATTTATTCTCTTGACATCCATTGTTAGCCCATACGATTCATTAACAATTTCGCCGAAATTAGAAAGGTCGTTTACGCGATCACACCATCTCCTAGGCATGCCATCAGCATTCTAGCAAGCAGATAGGTTGCAGTGGGAGCCAACCCAACTAACCACCCCCCTCAGTCGACTTCTACGACACGCAGGACAGTACGTGTTGGGCAATTCTTTCATCCCCCGCACACCAAGCGATATGAGTAGTAGGGATGTCTTAAGGTGTATCTAGAAGTGGGTGTGTACTGTATCATGTTTGTATAGATATGTGATAAATGGTTAGTAATATGTGCCTGGAGATGGATGTGGAAAGAATAATGAACGCAAAAGAGAAAAGTTGCCACCATTAGAAAAATGGGAGTAATTTCAACACATCGAGATGCGTTGTACTCTCCCTTCTATGATTAATAATATTCTTATAAAATAAGCATTCACATTGATTTGAGCATATGTAAACGTGATTTAATTTCTTGTCTACCTTTTTCCCCAAATTGCGGAGTAAGGTGGAACTACAAGCATCGGAAAAGAAAAAAGCAGTAGGAGAACATGACAAAAAGTCAAAAAGAAAGCCCAGCTTTACCGCTCCCTTTATACCTTTTAATAGTGAGAACTCGTCGCATTCAGAAAAATCCACCCTAGAGCTTCATGGGACCTCGACGGATCCACACTATGGTAAGTCGTTGCAAAGTGTGGTTCATCCCCTGGCCCAAGTGGGCCACAACCATTACCCCCTTTACAACCCGCCATTCTTTCCTATCATGCACCTTTCTTCTCGCCTCTGACCAAACTGCCAAATTTCTCCCCTGCAAAGATTCCTTTACTGAACTCAATCCACCTTTCTTCGGTCTCCCAGCCGGTCGTTCCCAACACACTCACCACTATACATCCCGCTTAACCAACCGACTTACCATTCATCCTTTCCACATGACCAAACCATCTCATCCTTCATGTTATTCTCTCGTTTCCCCTTCTTCACAACACACCAGCTCTTCTAATATTCATTCCTCATCTTTATCAATGTCTTCTCACCACCTAGCACGACTCCTAAGATTGTCATCTGAACACATTGAACTTATACTTTAGATCTATACTCTTATTCCAGACCATTAGTCTCGCTACTATACAATAACACAGGTAACAAAATACCCTCATGCAAAACCCTAGCTCACTCCAGACTTAGTCTTTGACATTCACCAACGATTTAATTTGCACCAGCCACCTTCCTACCATTCACCACTTTCCTACTACACTCTGCATCATCCGTTCCCTTCTCATCCAACACATACCCTAAATATTTAAACTCAGACATCTTGTTCCAGCTGCTCACCACTAAAACATAAACTTCCACACTGAGGGCTTATCCTACTCACAACCATAACCTACTCTTATCTACGTTACTTTCAGGCCCCTCCTTACTACCCTGCCAAATCTCTCTACCAATCTTCTCGAACTCTCTTCAGATTCATCCACACATTGGACCCAAATCCATTCCGCATATAAAAGATAGGGCACCTCCACTCATCTCCATTCTCCATCATTCTAACACCATTTCCTGCCACCCCACCTCTAATTCTTTTCATAACCCCATCCATTATACAAATTGAATAACGCAAAGGACAACGCAACCCTGTCTCACCCGCTATAATACTAAAACCAATTCACCTTGACCACCACCTTATTCTCGTTCACATGACTCACTATCCACAACATACTTTGATTCCATTCAGAAGCCTTACCACCACACCATATATCACTAACACCTGCCATAAACTTCCCTATTAACCCTATCAATACCCCTGTTGCAAATCCATAAAAACCTAAATACAATTTATTCTTTTCTCCTTCATTTTCTCAATCATTTGTTCAATGTAAAGATTGAATCCACACATCCTCTACCACTCCAAAACGCACCTTTTGTTCTTCCCTAATCAGTCCTTCAGTCACACGACGCACTCTTTCGACCCAAAATACCAGCATATAATCTTCCCTACAACACTCAATAAACTTATCCCATGATTCTAAGGTTCCTTTATTCTCCCTACCCTTATAATAAGGTACTATTTCTTACTCTCCTCCCAATCCCTTGAAAAACTAACCCTCCATAAACGCTTATTACACAACTTCCCAAAACCAATCAATCACCATCTCGCCTTCCGTTCTTGATCATTCACCAGTAATTTCATCTATACCTGCAGATTTTACCATTTTTCAGCCTTAAATTTAAATTATAATATATACTAATATTTATTCAATAGAAAAATGCTCATTCATGCCTCGGCATCCCGGTGCTATTGTTTCAGCACCTACCCCAGTTATGGGGAAACAAGGAGATGATGAAGTTTTGATATGATTATAATTGAATATTTAACATTTAATTGTGAGCATTAGAATAAAAAACTACTAATTTCCTGTCTAACTTTTAATTAGATCAAATTTATGTTGATTTCGCATTTTTGTGTACATTTTATCTTTTCTCTTAAATTATAAAGCCTCTCATTGTACTGATAAAACGATCATTTTCAAATCACTTCTTGCTGTAAATGGATGTTATTTAAACTTTCTTTTTTTACTACTCTTCAATCGCAATACCTCTTCTTTTGCTCTCGTAAAATTGATTTCCCATTCATACCAGTATAATGTAATTTAATCCTGTTTTTTTTTTATTATTTGTATACAGCCTTGAGTCTATTTACTTTTCTTCAGTATGATAACTGTTAAAATTCTTCTACGATAGCAGATTCTTAAATCATTGAATGCTTTGAACTTAATGTTATTGAGAGCTACTCTTTAGGGTAGTACTTGAGATTTTTGACGAGGATGACGATTCCACATTCTCGGAGCACTCAAAATCTCTTTAAATTTGTTCTTGAAGCATCTTTCATTTTATTCTTTAATCATTCGAAAACCTCTCTCTTTAACAGCTTATCTTATATCGTGGATCAACAATTGTACTAACAACATGGGCTATCATAAATATTAAATCTACATTTCAAATCACTGCCTCCATAAAAAGTATTACAAGCCTTTATTAGAGTTCGTCTCTTGTCCTACAGCACCATCGTAATTACCAATTATCTTAAAAAGAAAAGATTCTTAGATCCCATGATCTTATTACAAATACAATATCATTGATTTGACCCCACCGTTTACATTTCATTGTTTGAAAAAAAATGACTAATAATAATTTACTAAAACTTTTTCTAGCCAATTGCAGTTATTTGCAATAGAAGTGAAATATTAGTTGTGGCAAAGAGCAACTAGAGCTGTACTCTCGAGCTTTTCGATGTCTTCCAACATCTAGATTAAGTGATTATTGAAGCACGGTTGGGACAATCTTTAAAATTAAATTTTTAATATATATATATAAATATATATATATATAATTAATATATATATATATATAATAAGTAATCTATATATATATATATATATATATATATAATTTTTATATTATATATAATAATATATATAATAATATATATATATATATCTTTGAGGTCCATTGTACCAGGACCACACGGCTCACAAAAGATAAGGCGGCCACACACTGGGCTTGAAAAATCAACACCATGGTGTGGGCCATGGCACATACCAGAATTTCCAAATGTCAAAGGAGATGTTTGAATGGCGAAATTGAATATTTCAGTCAGTCAAAAAATAAATAAAAAGATGTTCCTATATATATATACTATATATACTATATATATAGTATATATAATATATATATATTAATACTATATATAATATTATATATAATAAATATATTATATATATATACTATTATATATATATTACATATAATATAATATATATAATATATATAATATATATATATTTTATATAATATATATTTTTTTTTGACTCCAACGTACAAGGCCCCACAGACGAACGGGCCATGCTGGTTTGATATAATCAACTCCGATGGTTGAGGTACCTGGCTCAATGCATATTTAAATGTCAAGAAAATTTGGATGCGAAATAATATTTAGTCAAAGTAAAGTAAAAGTAAGCCAAATAAAAGAGATTCCTTACATTATAAATAGTCCTAATATTACACAACAAAATCATATGTGAAGAATATTCAGTTTTTGAAGAGAAAGAGAAAATAGAGTTTTTGTTAAATTGGGGGGATTCTGATAAAATATGGGATAATCTTTTGGAAGGTATTATGGACCATAAAGTAGGAAAATGACGACAGCGATGGAATGGGCTCCAGTTGGGGACAATCAACAAAGATATGGTGAGCAGATTGGTAGGTGGGAGGAGGGTCCCTTGGCGTAATGGCCGTGAGTGATATTGTTGTGGCCAATACGGAGTCGTGCAAGTATCACCTCATGCAGTCGCTTTCGTTGGTGAGAGGAAGACCACTCACCAATGTTGGAAAAGGTTATTGTTATTCAAATTTCTAAATTTCGCCAATCTCTGATCACTCGTCCAGCACTCTTGCCAATAAGACCGAAAGCTTTGCCGGAGAGCAGGATAATAATCAGTTGATGGGAGGCGACCATGTCGAATGACGTCCGGGAGGTACCTAGAACAGCTCCGAAAAGAAGAGGCGGCCATTTTGTCTTCAGGAATTTCGTTGACAGTTACCCCTATGTGAGAGGTGGTTCAACATAGTATGATTTGTTTCTTGCGAGAGTGGAGCAGCCAAAGAAATTTTTGTACAGCGGATACCATTGTGTTTTTAGAATAGGGGGCTTTAAGCGCCTGGAGGGTGGTGAACGAATCTGAATAAATGG
>JABUQX010038151.1:40000-42500 GCA_015478945.1 Trachelipus rathkii
ACTGATTCAACAGCAGAATCATCATCACACTTGATCATAGCCAGTGTTACGTGAAGTATTTCAGAAGGCATAGCACAACTTCTTAACATTACATCTCCACTAATAACATGATCTTGAACTTCTGTGACTTGTTTTGCAAGATCTTTATTATCTATCTTTATGCAAAGAAAGTGTGTAGCCCTTAGGCTTTTATTATTTTTAACTTTTTCTTGTGCATCTGAAAGAGCGGTTTTTTCCTGGCTAACATTTACATCTATTTCTTCATCAGAATCTGATTCCTCACTGCAATCGGAAATACGATCTTCCAAATCTCTCACGTCGATTTCCGCTATGATGTCATTAATATTTTTATCATTTCCTGCACTCCCAAATACATGATCAAGTCTAATGTGTTTGTCCCAAACTGTTTTATTCTTATATTTGAAATATTGAATCCGATGCTGAGGTATAGCCAAATCATCTATTTCGGCGTCAGCAAGGTGCTCCCATGTAAAAGCTGAGAAAGGTTTCTCAATAACACCATCAAATCGATCCAAGTAACCAATAGTAAAATCTTCGCTGTTTAACATTGGGTCCCACTGTATACGTTTTCTAACGTCACCTGCTGTTCGCAAAGAAGGTTTCTTACTAGTTTTCTGGTCGTCATCTTCCTGTGTAACTGAATTTACTACTGATTCCTTGATTTTTATAGATTGTTTTTTCACCCCACCAACATGCAAATTAAGACAGTTATCCTTAAACCAACATTTTCCTTCTACGTAAAATTTACATGGTTCTTTTTCTTTTGGGGGGACTTCGTTATCCAGATTTACGGTATTTTCAATTTCGGAGTTATCACAGCTTTCAGTTTCACCCTCCATACTTCTCTTTATATATTATGTAATATACTAAACACTAAAATCTATAATATATATACTTAGTAATATATATACTAAAATTAGTATATATATATTACTGTTACTGCAACAGTAATCAAAGACACAGAGACTGAACGAATTTCTTCTTCAGGTCAAACTTTTATATATTATGAAAATTGTTTCTATGACAAAGATTGAAAAACATTACGAAATTTTGAACGAAAATAAAGGAAAATTTTCGTTCATGAAACATTATGTAATATTGCTAATCTCTACACATCAAACTAAAAAATTAATTTAAAATTTGTTTGAAAAAAATTACATTTAATTAACAAGAGCAATTATGATTAACAATTGAAACTATTTTTAATTTTAAAGACGACAATTTTTCTTTCGCTATATTGTGATTGAAATGAAAAATTGCTAAGTATTTTGAGAAATTTCAGTTATATATATATATATATATATATATATATATATATATATATATATATATATCTTATTATTATTATTATATATATATATATATATATATTATTATTATTATTATATAGTTAGTTATATATATATAGTTATTATTATATATTATATTATATATATACATATATATATTATTATTATTATATATATATATACATATACATATTATATCAACAGCTTAGTCCCTTGCTCCCCGAGGCATAAGAGCATTTCTAGGGTACAAATAAGTGGTAACGGTACCCAAAACCAGCTACCACTGATCTTTTAGCCGCCTATTACTACACGCAGATCGTACGTTGTGGAAATTCATTCTCCCCCCCATATATATATATATATATATATATATATATATATATATATATATATATATATATATATATATATATATATATATATATATATATATATATATATATATATATATATATATATATATATATATATATATATATATATATATATAAATATATATATATATATATATAAATTCAAAGATGGACTGATATCAATTTTCAATATCCGAGGATGCTGGATAGTTTCAAAGTATATTTTAACCTCGTATATTTGGAATAGTAAAAATGCATTCCAGCAAAAAAAAAAATAAATAAATTCATTAAGAAATAGAGGAACAAAGAATTTATGTATATTACCTTTAATTTCCAGTATCTGTGTATCCAATTCTTACGCACTACAACACCCCATATAGTAAAGGCTATAAATATCTGTATTTAAATCTGTATTTCTCCAATTTGAGAAAAGATAGTTGATAAAATGAGGAATGAACGTGTTAACGTTTATGTATAGAGTTGTGTGGTGTGAAGAAAGGTGTAAATGAGATAATAATAAAAAGTGATTTAGATAGTTTTGACTTAGAGAATGGATGATTGTCTGTTGGTCAAACAGATTTATTGTGTTCTGGGAATCGACCGAAGCTGGGAGGCAGAAGTAAAAGTGATTGGAGGCAAAATAAATGTTTGAAGGGAAAGGAAAGAGTAGAGGCTAGAAGGAGGGCTCATAATATGAGTGATTGGCGGGTTTGTGAGGGTTATGGTTGTGGACCTAACCCAGGGAATAAACCCTACATTGACAAAATACCACAGTGAGGGTCCATCGCGGTCTTATGAAGCCCTAGAGTTTTTTTTTTACTGCCATGGATTCTCACT
>JABUQX010038151.1:50000-52500 GCA_015478945.1 Trachelipus rathkii
TATGAGGAAAGAGGTGTGGGATAAGGTAAAAGTGTGCAAATAGGTGAATTCGAGAATAATGTGGGTTAAAGTGAAATTTTGGGGGGAAATGTGGGTTTTTATATGCGCGTATGCACCAGTAAATGGAGCGAGGGAGGAGGAGAGAGAAAGATTTTGGAGTGAGTTTGAAATGATTGTTGGGAAAGTTCGGGGTTAATGATGAAAAATTTGTTTATCTAGGAGATTCTGAATGCAGAGTGGGAAGAGAGGAGATGGGGAAAATTATAGGTCCATTTGGGGTAGGGGAAAGGAATGTTAATGGAGAAAGTCTGTTAGAGTTATGTGTTGATAGAAGATTGATAGTTGGAAATACGTGGTTCAAGAAAAGTGAAAATCATAAGTATACATGAAAGAGTGAGATAACGGGGGGGAGGGCGTTACTGGACTATGTGTTGTATAATAAGAATATGGATAGATGCAGAATTTACTGGATGTAAACTGTTATCAGCAGGGTGCAGGTAGGAGGTTATACTGGATCACGTATTTGGTGGTTTGCGTAGTTAAGTGGGGTGAGGGTAGGAGAGGTTAACGGTCTAGAGAAAAGAGAAAGTAAGAAGGCAAATAGAAGTCATTAAGAGGTGGAACAAATTAGATGGAACGTTGTGTAGAGAGCGAGTTTGGAGGGTTATGCGAGCGTTAGGGTGGAGACGTGAGAGGGACCTGACAGATTAGGGGGATGTGGAGGAGGAGTGGAAGAGATTTATAAAGAGACAATTTGTGAAGAAGCTAGAAGGATATGGGGAGTAAAAAAGGTGGGAGCAAGTAGAAGGAAAGGAAGTGAATGGGGAATGAGGAGGTGAAAGATTTGGTGAAAAAAAAAAAAGAGGTCTATGTGGAAATGGTTGGGGAATAGGAAAAGGGAAAGCTGGGAGGAATATAGAGGGGTTAGAGTGGGCGGTGGAGAGGGCGAAGAGAAATGAAAATAATGAATGGTGTAGAAAAGTGACAGAAAATTTTGAAACAAGGAGCAAGATATTCTGGAAAGAAGTAAATATAAAAAGAAAGAAGAGGGAGGGGTTAGGGGAGAGGGTTAAGGGAGGGGATGGGGAATGGATAGGAGGGGAAGATGGAGTGAGGAAAAGATGGGGGGAATATTTTAGAGGATTATTGAATGAATTGGGTGGAAGAGATGAGGAGGTTCAAGAGGTGAGGTTGGGGGGTGAAGAGGGACGGGAAGGAGATATGGAAATACGTATGGAAGAAATTATTAGGGTCGAATAAAAGTAAAGGAACAAAAAGGAAAAGTCCACAGTCTAGATTGGTGTGGAAGTAGTAGAAATGTTCAGAGATGGTGGGAGGGCGCAGAGGGGCTGGAGAATGGCTGTACAGGTTATAGTAATTTTGGTTGTGGAGAAGGAAGAGGTTCCAACAGGATTGGGCAAGGATGGTTGTTTGGTTCCCCTGTATAAAGGGAAAGGGGATAGGATGGAGTGTGGTAATTATAGAGGAATTTGTCTTTTGAGTGTAGTAGGGAAAGTGTATTGGGAGAAAACTAATTGAGAGGGTGAGAGATTTAAAACGGAAGAAGAGAAGGGGGAAGAACAAGGGGGATTTAGGATGGGAAGGGGGTGTGTGATCAAGTGTTCACAATGAAGATGCTTGTGGAGAACAAGGTATAGAAGAGAAAGGGAAGGTGTATGGGTGTTTTTTAGATCTGGAGAAAGCATATTGATCAGAGTGATCAGAGGGGGTGAAGTTGTGGAGGGTGTTGGAGGAAAATGGAGTAGGGGGTAAATTAGGTGAAGGTATTAGGGCCTTTTATAGGAATAGCAGATTGTGTGTGAGAGTATTAGGAGGGGAGAGTGGGATGTTTGGGGTGGAGAGAGGGTTGAGACAAGGATGTGTGATGTCACCGTGGCTTTTCAATTTATTTATGGAGAGTGTCTGCAGAGGAATGATGAGGGAGGGGAGAGGGTGGATTGATGGATAGGGGTGATAGATGGTAAGTGAACATGATACTATTTGCGGATGATACTACGAGTTTTGGTGGGAAGGATTCAGGGTTGGTAGTATTTGGTGAAGGAGTTTGAGAGAGTGTGTGGACTAAAGGGCTTACAATAAATCCAGGTAAGAGTAAAAGCTGTTAGTGCTTTGGAGAGGAGGAACAGGATGAGGGGATGGGGTTTGGTTAGTGTGGTAGGAGGTGTAGTACTTGAAGAGTAAAGGGTTTTCAGATACTTTTTAGGGATTGGATATTTGGGTAACGGAGCGAGGGATGCAAGGAAGAGAGATAGATCATAGAGTAGGAATGAAGGGATAGAAAGCATGATGAGTGGTTTTGAGGGAATATGCTGTAAGGGGGGGATTTATCGCACGATAGTATACTCCAAGATAAGTATGTTCTTGAAATAAATGGTTGTGTGCTTCCAGCGGGTAATGGATGGGATATGGGTGTGAAACTATGGGGGTTGAATGCTTAGCGATCAATAGGAGGGAAAGTTGGAAGTGTTTATGAGATGAA
>JABUQX010038152.1:0-25824 GCA_015478945.1 Trachelipus rathkii
ATAAATTTAATATCAGTCTTGGAGATGGTAGAGAACTAACGGGTATTTCTATGGATAGACAGGTCACGCATGCCTTGAAGGGCACTTTCTGTAATCGAGACCAGTGCTGTTAATTACTTTTGCTTTCTTTAAATGTTTCCCCCGCAACATGTGAATTTTAGAACACGCTCGAACCCTATGTACTCCTTCCTCTAGTGGTTACCAATAGCCCACCTCCCGGCAACCACTTCGGGTCGGATGAAAATACTGACGGACGGCCAAGAGTCGGCAGAGTCGTGTAAGACTTGTAGAAGTCGGGAAAAAACCAGCCGACTCTCCCACTCCCACCTTCTATCTTGAATGCGTACATGTAGACAGCGAACGAGTCCTGAGTGAACCTCCGCATGAGACTAGAAAAAGTAATCCACCTCCACGTTCCCCGTATAGGGTGTGCCTCAAGCTTTTTGTTAATATTAAAATGTATATCACAAAAGTACAAAGACAACGGTGGAGGTGGAGAGACACTCAACCTAATGTTCCAGATAGGAAAGTTTTTGAGAGACGATTAACTTGCAATGACCCCTTACTAGGGCGAGGAATAACGGAAGATATGTGAATAATTTTAACATACTCCAGTCAAAACGTGAGTCACAGAAAGTAAGGGTTTGCGCGACTGAGATCATCACGTTACATGACAGAGGATAAAGGGAAACTGAATGCGTAGAGGAAACAAAGGTAAGAACTTAGATCTATGTTTACTCTATCCGCAGAGACAAGGGCATCTATATTACTGCATCCACCTCTCCAGGCTCACCTTCGGTGAAGATCTAAAAGTTCCAAGTCGCCATATCACCTAGGCCTAGTTTTCTGGATTGAGTGCAGAAGACAGGAAGGTAGCGTAACTGCGATAAGTTTGTACACACGCGCAATAAATTGGCAAAGATCTCTATACGAGTCACTACAGATTTAGAGAGCCCGTCCATAAAGATTAGTGTTAAGAAAGATGGAGAGAGTACAATGTCTCAGTACTTAGCTATTACTTTTCTGTTACTAAGTACTTATCCCTACAAGTGATTTGTTTATGTTCTATTTCAGAGGATAACGCATAGCATGTTTGCATCAATACTATGTGATACATTAGCTAAAGCAATATAAATATATAACTTTACCATACGAGAGGGTCCAAAAGAATGCCACGACGAGACAGTTTTTCTTCTGAGCTCCACTCTCTATCATCTTAATTTGCTTTCAACAAGTAATGCATCTCGAGCACTACGTTCTCTCGAAAGGTATGGTGGTACCTAAAATCACCGATGCCCCTTTCCCTCTTTATTTGGTAGGATAATTGGAATCTCATATTCTAGAATTTTTACTCATATCTCTGGATCTATGCTGTTGGTAGAGATTCCTCTTTTTCGAAGATATGTTAACCTTGATTCTCTCTTTCTATATCCTGTCTTGAACGTTTTATTTAGGGATGCTCTTGTGTGGTGGCCTGTCTGTAATTTGTGAACTCTCTTCACGTCTAAAAAAGTATTTCAACTTATATTCTTAACGACAAATAAAAACTGTGTTAAGATAATGGCGAACCAATTTTAATCTGTCTGACCCTCTGAGGCAACTTGTATAGGATATCATTAGCTTTGTTGCCTAGTTCTAAATTCGTGTTCTGATAAATTGGGAATTGTTGGAAGATCTCTGGTGGTAAAAGTCAGCAGGCTCATAGTGGCTCTCAAACTTTTTTTGGTTAAGACTTCTGTTTCGAGACGATAGGTTGTGTGCTACATAGCACGCAGACATTTCACTGTTCCCATTCGCTCCCTTTACCCTCCGAATAAAGAAGGGCCGGCACCAGGGCTTCCGATTTCCTGGCATCTATTTTTTTTTTTTTTTAATATTTCCTTCTTTTTCATCACGAGTTTTCTCAGTTGATGTTTGTTCGCTCTGAGAGACACAGACCTTCCGAGTGCCTCCTCCTCTCCAATTACCAACTCGGTCATACATAAGAGTGTAAGAGAAAAAATAATATTTATCAACGAGAGAGATTTCGAAATATTCTGGCTTTGATTTCCTTAATTCATTTTATAAAATCCGAGAGAGAGAAAACGAAAATGTAACAATATTGACGAAATATTTCGCAATAATATGCCTCGTCGTTCTCACCAGTGATACTCTCCATATTCTGCCATCAACTGACACCATCTTTTGGCGGTTGGTTTGGTAATAAATTTTTGGTGAAGCCTTTTCAATACATGATCTGATCTTTAAGTAAAAGGCCAGTTTAATTTTATTTATGTAGATAATAGAGCAACATAAATAATTTTTATCTAAACTAATAGATGCTTCAGTAGCTTCATAAGAATATTTATATGCAATAAAAGTTATAGTCTCATGTTTCATAGACATAGTACTTCAAGTTCCCATTAGTGGATATCTGAGCTCATTTTTAATCTTCTAGTGGACCCTTAAATGTTTTGGGATCCCATTTCGCTCGGTTACTATACTCTTTGGTGAGGATGGGCCATTAGCCCAAACTGTTTCACGCAAAAATGAGTAGGAAGGTTAAACGCTTTCGAATGCCCCTACAGTTAGTTGGGAGTCCGTGTTTACCAATGAATTTCACTTCCTGTTTCTGCTGTGAACCTGGAATGATGTGTATTTTTCTTGTTAACATATATATAATCTTTAAAATATTTTCAGCAAAAAGCTAAAATATTTAACTAACTTGATTTAGGTATTTAAATGAATTACTTAAGCACGCTTTATTCTCTTTGATTTTCATAATTAAACTTATAAATATATATTGATATGGTATAATGAATCCGTTTAAATAAATTTATCTTAAATTTTAAAAAATAAAATAATAAAAATCAAAAAATATAAAAAAATATAAAAAATAAAAAAATATATAATAAAAAATAAAAAATAAAATATAAACAATTGTGTATAATAAATCCACTTTAAAAAACTGTTTTGCTTCTTGAGATATATTGCTATTCCGTATATCTATATATATATTACCCCACGAATTCTGTCTCTAAATAGGGATTTTGGCCAGTTGTAAGCAGAGAATATTCTTGATACACCTTAAAATCTCCGGTTCATCAAGCCTATTGCACTACCGGCACCATCTCATTCGGATAATACACATTTTGATTTTTGTATCCGATCTTAATCTGTTTTCGTGAACAGATACTACCATTAGTAATAATCATACAGAGTTACAGGATAGGGCATAATATTATTGCTCACACCTCTCACGTGGTTCTATCCTCGTTGGGGGAAATATTCCAAAAAATAATTTACATTACACTAATATATTAATCTTAAATATAGATAAAACCATCAATTTTTTGATAATTAATAATCAATTTTGCTTACGTAACTAAGCAATATATTGAATAATATTATAGTTCACATATATTATTAACAATTACTTTATATATATATAATTAATATGAACCTTAATATTAATTATATAACTGTGGACAAACTGTAAGTTAAATCTGAAATAAATGAGTTTTAGTTATTACAGTAATCTTTACTATCGTCATTATGCTCACTATGGAAAGCTATCTGGTTGGCAAAATTAATTGTTGCATAAATTATATCGTGAATAAGAATCATAATATTTAGATTATTATCTAAAAAATTATTATATAAAAAAGCCACATTTACTTATGATAAAAATTTAGAAAAATAGTACAAGAAAAGTATAAAGTCCTAGTATTAATTACATAACAAAATCATTAATTAAATATTAAATTTTTATATACATAATAAATATAATAATAAATCTAAATATAAGTTCGGGAATTTTCCGTTGGTGTTACCAAATTAGCATGATTTCTTGAGCTTGTTTATTCTTCTATTTAGTATTTGACGAAAAGTTTGAAACATTTATTGGAAGATTTATACATTTTAAATAAATAAACGTAAATTCTAAGCATCTTCATTCATGTATTACTCTGCCTTCAGTTTGTTGAAGATAAATTGCATTGATTATCAAAATATTACTTCATTGACATATAATACAATTGTACTTTATACCCAGTTTTTGTTATTATGTGAAACTTAATTTACAACACTATTTTTATCATACGAAATTGTCATTAAATATCCGCATATTTTTTGAAATAATTGGTATGTATGTTGCTTTAGGCCCCGAGGTACAAAATAAATAAGAATGGACCAATACCGTGTAAAATTTGTGGATTATAAATATTTTGGTCAATTTTGGACCACCATGTTTTGGTACGTCCTTTCTAAAAATTTAGCGGAAATTGCAGAAATACTAAAATTGCTAGATAAGATTGAGATATATTAAGGCTCTTCGCTAATAATCATTGACAAATTTACCAACATACATTTTTTATACAATATTATCGCAATTCTGCAAAATTCTCGACAATTTATTTTGGGTGTTTCGGTATATATACATTGCGGTATTTTTATATAGCGTAGACTTAAAATTGCGGAACGGTCACACATCTTTTATATCATATATATATATATATATAATATAATTAATATATATAATATAATATATTTATATATTTAATAATATATATATATCTTATATATTAATAATATATATTAAATATATGTACATATAGAATTATAAATATTTAAATAAAAAGTTGGCATAAAATATTTTGATTAATCTCTGCTATTACCAAAAAATTATTTATCTCATAAGTCAGATATCAATAATTTAAACGACTAGTTTACTGACCTTGCCATTTTTTGCTTTAGGGTATCATAGTTCCCAGTATTAATTTCTTAAGTTTTGTATTTATATATAAGTTATCTACTATAATCGGTTAGGTTTTTTATAGCCAGGGCGTCATAATATTAATAGAACCTATATATCTACTGGGTAACCTATTATAATCACATTTAAATTGACTTGGTCTGACGAGTAATATTGAGGTTTACAATATAAGGGAGAGTATACGTACGTCGCGAATCTTGATTGATATGATAGTGTAAAGAATACATAACAAGATTTGACAAACCCTTCAGGGTGGGCAACAAAATGATGCAGATGTTTTGACATAAGATTTTTCTTTGATCGCTTTAGGGTCACCAGCTTATTCTCCTGTTTTGTCCATGGCGGAAAGTGTTTACAATACAGACTGCCACCACCCACAAACACAGATTACAAAAATGTACCACAAAAGCATAATACGCCAACCACTGACGCGACATATTTGACATTTCCAACAACTCCTTTTCAGAATGTAGGTCCTTCATCAGTCCCCAATAATATTTATAATCCTACCATTTCGTCTGTTATAGGACTTGAGCCTATCACAGCCCCTTATAATAATCTTCCTAACTTCATAGAAAATAATCCCAGTACCACGCAGCAATTCTTTGCCAATCCTTAAGGTAACCCTATGGATCAACATATTAGGCTGCTAACGCAGGCCATCATATTGTTGACAGAATTGGTAAAAAAAAAATATCAGATAACAGGGCTTACCAATGAGTGAATAAAGGTGTTATAGAATAAAACACTTAGAGTTATATTTCGCAGCATAACCATTATGTTGTGTATATGATATATTTGATTAAACTCGTATCACCAATAATATATACAAAATGTTCGTTATCATCGTATTATCAGGACGTTGGCCTGTGTGGCAATTGGGATGCAATCAACCCTCACAACTTAGCTTATATGATACAAAATAAGAATGATGTAATAGAGAACTCTTAGGAAAATCCAATTTATTATCTAAATAAAAATAAGAGATTGGAGAGAGAGAATTAGCATAAGTATTTCTGATGTTTCTGTGGTAATAAGGTAGAGTGAGTTCAGAGTCGAGTCGTCTTCGCAACAGACCTTCACGCAGACGAGGTGGTTTTCTGGTTTTGTTTTATAGTTTCTCTAACACATTCTGAGTTTCCCAGACACATTGACTAGGCCTCGAAAGTTAAGAATACTTTGGAAGATTACACTATTGCCTCATGCCCACCTGGGGTAAGTGGGACCTAAGTTAATGATGGTTTTAGAACCGCCACAGCATGTAAGAAACCAACAGCGAGATGGACTAATGTTTGCGTAGTAGGGTGTACCTATTCCAATTCTCGCACAATACGCGAAAAGACAAAACTATCATTTGACCATAGCGCAAGCAGATAGCATTGCTCTAATATGGGCAATGTAATATGGACACCATTAAGATATCGGTATTTGACATCTTCAAAAATACGTGCCCAGCTTGAAGTCGGGAGAATAAATCGTCGCGAGTAAACCCGATACCGGTCACACGAAAGCGTTTTACACCTGGAGCATTTTTCTTACTTGACGAAATTAAGACCAATTACCCTATTTAGAAGAAAAAAAATGTCTTACTGAAAGGACCACTTTCTACATCATATTTTCACACAGCAGATATACTAAAAATGAAAAGGCGAGAGCGAGCTTCAGCACAACAAGGCTGTTGATACTGTCATAGAGCAGCTTTTGCACCTCCCAACGCTTACAGATCTGTCCCACATGTATGTATTTTGTTGGTTAACTTTCGTTCATTGAGCCAAGTATCTTTCTGAGACAAATCTCTAAAACGCTGAGAGAGAGAAGGAGCTGTGGTGGAGTCTTCCGTGACTGCTTGGTAAACATGGAATGGGTCTTAACCAAGTCTTTGTAAAATAGTAGTTCCCTTTAATCTTTGATTAATCCCCTAATCTTATCTGCTCACGAGAAGTAAATCATGGAATTCTCCATCTCCTGCCCAAATGGTAAACTTTATCCAACCATTTCAGCGAACAGTTTCCCTCTAAATACTTTTTTTATGCGCTGACGTTTTTAATTCAAGTTTAATACGTTTAACTAAGTTTCAAGTTTTATTTTATTTGCTCCGATTTTAATTAGGCTAACACATACTACGCATTGTCAACGGCCATGAACTACATGAACAAGTTACTAATATTTATTTTACGAAATAACTAGAAAAATCTCTTGAAACACAAATCCTTTTGGACTTGATTTTAAGAGAACATTATTTTTTGTTAACTTATTCTTAATCGCAAAATTCCTCTTATACCTCTCCTTTTTAGAACCCCCCCTTTATCCACCTAAAAGAAATCGAGTTTACCAAATGTAGAAAATGGGTATGAGTTCTTCGAGTATATAAATAAGTCGGGAGAAAATAGATAAAAAGAGGAAATATATTTTAATACAACCTCGATATGAACTTAAAATATATATTATAACTATATAAACTCTCAGTAAACGTTAATATAGAAATTCTCAGATTATATATGAGTTGGTATAGTACAAATATATATACCCCAAAATTATAGCTTAACTCTCAATTATTAAGGCAATTACTAATTGATGCCAGTATAGGTATTTATGCTAATTGAGTGTAGATATTAGTTAACTACTAAATAAGGTAGCGGCTTGGGTTATCTTAGGTCATGTCCAATTTATTAGTAAATCCTTCAACAAATATAATGATAATATTATGTAATCACTATATATATATATATAATAGTATATTGCTCGAGGAGGTGTTAGACGAAACTGAGTAAATTTCTGAGAGGTAGAATGTAAATGATTAAATTGTTTCACAATATCTTGTGCTTGGATCTTCAGTTAGGGTGGATATATTATGATCTCTCTCTGCGAGTCCTTCTATATTCGACCAATATCGCGTGTGCTTTTAGTTTTTTGAAAGTGTGTACAATTAGTAAATACACTATTAGGAGGCATCTTGGAAGGACAGAAGCATGGTATAGTTCAGTTAGGCTACTGTCCATATGGGTGTAGTTTGACTGTGAGAATACGTAGCGTTCTATCTGAATATATAACGGATTAATGTCAACGTAGGAAATATGCAATGCCCTAAGGCACCTCCATTACAAAGGCATGTAGCAGAAGGTTTTAGAAGAAACCAGTATGGTCTCCCATTAACAACTTCCCATGTAGCCCTTGTGGACAGTCACACATTCAACCTCGTTTGGTGTGGATCACCTCCGAGTTTGATATTGAAGCTCTGGTCTATGTATTTTCAATTGCCGGAAAATATGAATGTAATGATATCAATCTGTGGTTGAGGAAAAATATCTAATTAAAAAATAAACCTTTCATAAAAGTGCAAGCAAACTCCCCAGACTGGGGAACTGAACTTAGGCGGGACAGGTGTGAGGCGGAAAACTGAAAATTGATCCGAGCCTGAAACTGGGCCTATAGCCACTCCTTATTATCCCGCAAGATCAAGACTAGAGGGTTGGCTATGATAATGAAGTGTACGAACAGGTTGAGGTGCATAGATTATTATTTTGTGTATACAATTCTTTCTATGTAAAGATGGACTGGCTAGATAGTATATACTATAATATATAAACTCATATAATAGTTAGTATACTATAAGATAAGGTGAGTGAGATTAGGATATATAGTATTATTACTAGCTCAGGGACATATAATATTTATGGATAGTATATACTATAATAGGTTGACTAGTGAGTATATATTAATATATATATATAATATTACCTATATATATATATTAATACCGTATATAGTATAGTATATTAATATTATACTAATAATATATATATCATATAATATATATATATAATATATATATATATATATATATATATATATAATAATATAAATTATATTATATAATATAATTTTATGTAAAAAATATTATATTTTTCAAATAATAAAAGGATTTTATTTTTCATAACGTTGAGTGGAAGTTCAAAATCTCAACAGAATCTGTTACTATGTCTTCTTTCTGATTGTATCGGATTGATGACACTATGCGGTTTTATTTTAGAATTGTAGAGTTTTTTATTTGTACAACGGCGTTGCGTAACAGTGCAATCCCGCTACCTCCGCTTATATCTTGCCACCTTTTCTTTAACTCAGTGAAACCTGTATATTTTTCATCTTTCGTATTCTGTACTATGCTTGTCACTTTGGGATAATAATATTATACAAGATACTAATCCATATAAAAATCACTCAGCTATGCCGTCTTTCTCTCCACTTAATGCATCTTGGGTCTTGGACTCGTATGTTGATTGTGTTCACTTCTCGACTACTTCCCAGTTCTCGCTATGGATACTTCGTGCCTGTTTTTAGTAATGTCTAGTACTCTGTTCGTGCAAGCCTAGTATTTATGAAGTGTTTGATGTAAGATATTATTATATGGCTTTAATTGGCTTATCATTTTGGCATTAGCCGTGAATCAATTTCATAGTTTCGATATTTCTTTTATTTTTTTATATCTCGTGAGGCTCCTCAACGCTAGATAGATTTACTTCAAAGCGTCAACCTAAAATAAAAACGTACGAACTAAAAAAAAAAAAGATATAACACACAAAAAAACTAAAATATTATTATCTTCAATTCTTACAGATATTCCGGTGATCGATAGATTCATTATTTAACATGATGTGATTATAGATCGTACGTTAAGAAATATACATGCAGACGACCTTCTTACTACACATTAGGTCTAAAGACGCTGAGTAAAAGGTAACGTAGACACACCAAGTAATATTCTGTTACAAAATTTGATGCTAGTATTATATACTTACATTATTATTAAATATAAAGAAGTTTAATATATATATCTTTATCTTACAAAGTATTCCCATTGGTATATTTGGTTGTATTAGATATATTAGAATCTTTCGTCCGTCAACCTGAAAATTCGAATTAATGAGAAGTGTGATCATGGTGAACCAGACCTGATTGCTGACATTACAATATTTACAAAGCGTTTTGCCAATCTATTGATTTAACAAAAATTATTTCGAGTTAAACTATAATGCTAGTCCTTAAATGTATGCTCTATATGGGTGTGTTTTAATTTAAATGTTTTTATTTTTTCTATATATTTCCTTTGCTATTCGGCCGAATATATATATATATATATATATATATATATATATAGTTATATATTAGATATATATCAGCTAGACTGATATAGCTAGTATCATATCATATAGTGGATATATATACTATAAATATGCAGCTCTCGTGAGATGTTTAGTCGTTCATTGTATATGATTTTTTTAAAGATCATTGCAAAGTCTTTATAGAGCGATTGCGGTGTACTATATAGTATTATATACTATATATATATAGTATTATTAATACGTATATATATATGATAACATATGTAGTTATATTATATTACATTAGTATTATTATTAAGTAATAGATATAGCTTCGGGGATCACTAGCGTTTTTTTCTCTATGTATAATAATAGTTGTTCTAAAGAAGTAATCGCATATTTTATATAATATAATATATATATATATATATATAATAAGTATATATATATATATATAATGATATATGAATATATTATATATATATTATATATATAATATATATAGTTAAGTATATATATATATCTTACGATATATATTACTATATTTTTTGGAACATGTTTGTTAGAAAATGGCAATATCATGTTCTTATTTTTTTTATTAAAGTATCTAATTTCTCCCAGTGTCTCAGTTCGATTCCGTTGGTCTATTCTTTATTTAAATACTTATTTTACTTGAACTTAATTAAGTTATAACTTGAGGGTTGCATCTGGTTGGGTACTACAACCATTCTGTTTTCAATTTTCTGATAATACAATCCTATACGTCTTCAGTTGGTTCTAAAGTACAAAAAAAGACTGCAGTCAGATCCGATTATATAACTTTCTTCTGATCTTTCATCGCATTGTTGGTTAGGTTATTATTTTATGATAATATTGTTTTAAGCTCACAGGCCATTGCCTTAGCGAAAGGAGAATCAGACATTACTGATATATATAGGACGGAATTCCAGCGTAATCTAGATGATTAAGTTGTCTTCGGGCCTGGCCCTCGGATGACATAATAAGTGGGTGTCTAATCCGGGATATTTCTTGTAATCAACCAGGATGTTTTATTTATCAGTACTATACTACCATGTTTTTTGTGGTGCATTCACATTGTTAATGTTGTGGACAAAAGGCATCAACATAACTTATTAACAGATGGGGATAGCTGTTAATGTTGTATTATAGTAGTATTCATTGTTGTTGTACATTATTAACGGTTGGGATAGCTATTATTATTTGTAATTAAAGTAATATTGGCATTTTATAGTATTGTAGTAGCTCAGTAAATTGGAGATTTATTTGGCGTATATTTTTTGTTACGCACGTCGTTGATTAGCGTTCTGCTATCGTAACAATATTTGTTTACGGGGGAATCGATTGGTAATTGGGAATTAATAGTTTTAATGTGCCTTATAAATATATATATATTATATATATATATATATATATAGATATATATATTATATATATATATATACTCATATATATAATTATAATAAACTAGTAGTATTATAATTATTATATCATATAATATATTATATATATATATAGTTTAACATAGCAAGCTGTTAAAATTTGCGCAAAACCGATTCAGCAGTGTGAAAAAAAATCGATTTTCAGGACAGATTTTTTTTAAACATATCCTCATTATTTAATGTTCCCATAAATCAAGTTTTGCGCGATTTTCTTGAAATTTTCCAGCATGGTTGAGTTTAGTATATATATATTATACTATTAGTATATATATATATATTTAATATTATAGATATATCTATAATATATATGATATATATATATGATATATATATATTTGAGATTTATTGAAGTTTGTTAAAATTTATGCGTGTATCAGGTGGACCAAAATTTGGAAAATAGCACAGAAAATTTTGTGACTCGTGCGTATAGAAAAGTGACATTTGACGTGCAAATAATTTTTAAAGTTTATCGAAATGGCATCTAATGATTGTATAGCTATGTGAAAATCACTAGGAATTTCTGGACAGGAAGCTTATAATCTCCTGAGAGAGGAACGACTTAAAGAAAGAGAGTTAGCTAGAGAAGCAGAAATGGAAGAAAAGAGATTAGTTAAAGAAGCAGAAATGGAAGAAAAGAGATTAGTTAAAGAAGCAGAGATGGAAGAAAAGAAATTGGGCCAGAGGACATTCAAGGAAATTGTACAGAAGATTTACTCTCATTCACGGATTGCGAACATCTGGAACTCCCCGCGTCGCTAAGTTACAAGTAACGGTCGGCCATTATCCACATAGGCCATCCTGCGGTTCGCAAAAAAATGAAACGCTTCAACGTACTTTTAAAAGGCCCGTTTCTCATCCCCCCCATACTGCCAGTACTCAATGGCAAGCCACATTAGGGAAATGAAACGCGGCTCGTACGCGACGCGATAGAAGTGTTATGAATATATTCGCATTATCGCAACAGGCCCTACTTCAAGGGCAGGTCGTGATGAGAAAAATCACCCATGAACTGAATTTGGGGATACGTTGCCAAACAAGAGATAACTAGAACTAAAACTCTGATATATAACATTCTTAACCAACTACCTAGACAAGTTTTACACGCTAATTACACAATTAGGGATATTCAAACTCTTAATAGTTATATCACACAGGTCGAAAGATATTTAAAATCCATAAATCGCCTCACCCATACATCAGCCATTTCAGCCACAAGGGTGAACCGTTTAATGAAACGGTTGGCCAATATTTAAAAAAATATTGGGCAACGTGGTAGAAGACTAGGATATAATATGCCTTCGTTTCAATAATGTAAAAAAATGCTGAAAAAAGTAGCAGTCTTTAATGCAGACAAAAAAATTACAGTATAGACTCTGAAAAAAATAATAATGAAGAATTAAAAAACAAAAATGTGACATCTTTAAAAAAAAAAAGTTAAAGCTCTCAAAGTTAAAATTTCTATAGGCTTTTCTCACAGTCTGACTGTCCTGAATGCCATCTTATCACATTGGGAAATAGGAGACTATGAAAAGCGAGTTAAATTTGGAATTTTATATATATATATATATAAAAAAAAGAAAACAAATTACGAGAGAAGGTTTAAGTCAAAGGATCCTTTTCGATTTTACTATAGAATAGATTACATCAAAGGATCTTAATACAGAAGGAAGAGATTAATCAGGGAACTTATAAATCGGTAATGCAATTATCGAACTCTGAGAGAGAAGAGGAGTGTCCTCAACAGTAGGAAGAGAATACATCAAAGTAATTATATAATTCGTAAAACAATAACATAAGTTTTAATTTAAGTTTTAGATATAGGTGTGATTAGAATATAGATTTAAGGTATTTTTTTAGGGTGTGGTTGTTTTAGAGCGGGGTTTGGAGTTGAGGTATTGGGAAGTGCCTCAGGTTTGTGGGATCCCGGTAAGCGTGCAGCCAATCAAGTGTGGGAATAGTAGAAAGTAGAGTGGTGAAAGGGTCAGGATAAAAGAGAGTAAGGTGGAGTAAAGAGATAGGATGGGTAATAGAGGTGATTGAGTGGTTGTACGCCAATGTGAAGGGAGATAAATGTAGATATGAAAAATAAGGGAAGAAGTGGGTTATTGTGAAGAAAAATATGTTGATGTCTAGGTTAGACAGAAAATAAGGCTGAAATAAGGATAAAGGAGATGGACTTGGATAATTTAGAGGGGTATGATTTCGGTGAACAAGAGAGTGATGGGCTGAGGGGAATGGTATGTGAATATTATGAGGAAAGAGAGTGTGGGCATAAGGTAAAAATGGCAAATAGTGAGTTCGAGAATAATTGGGTTTAAAGGAAATTTAGGGGGGCAATGCTGGGTTTTTATATGCGGCGTATGCACAGTATAATGGATGGCGGAGGGAGGAGAGAGAGAAGATTTTGGAGTGAGTTGAATGAATGTTGGAAAAAGTTTCGGGTAATGATAAATTTGATTTATAGGAGATTTGAATGCCAGGAGTGGAAAGAGGAGGATGGGAAGAATATAGGTCCATTTGGGTAGGGGAAAGAATGATAATGGAGAAAGTCTGTTAGAGTTGTGTTTGAGAGAGAGATATGAAGTTGGGATACTCTGTTCAAGAAAAGTGGAAAATCATAGTATAGCAATGAAGCGTGAGATAACGGGGGGGACGGCATATTTGATGTCATGTGTGTAGTACATAAGAAGGGTAGAAGCAGATTATAAGATGTAATGTTTTTCAGAGGGGCAGGTAGGGGTTATCTGATAACTATTTTTGGTGGTTGCTAGCTTAAGGGGTAGGAGGAGAGGTAACGTTTAAGAAAGAAGAAAAAAAGAGGAGAATAGAAGGCATAAAGGTGAAAAAATTAGATGAGACAATGTGTAAGAGGGATTTTAGGAGAGGTATGGAGGGATAGGTGGAGGGACGTGAGAGGACGGAAATTAGGGGAAGTGGAGAGAAGTGGAAGAGAATATTAAAAGAGGACAAGTTGGGTGAAGAGCCAAAGGATAATGTGGAGTAAAAAGGTGGAGGAGCTGAGTTGGAATGAATGGTGGAGTGAGGAGGTAAAAGAGTTGGTGAAGAGAAAAGAGGTCTATGTGAAATGGTTGGGATAGGAGAAGGGAAAGCGGGAGGAAATATAGATGGTTAGAGTGGAGCAAGAGGGCGTGAGAGGGCGAGAGAAAATGCCAAATAATGAAAATGGTGTAGAAAAGTGGGCCAGAAAATTTGAAATAACAGGGGGGGCAAGATATTCTGGAAAGAAGTAAATAAAAAAGAAAGATGAGGTGGTTAGGAATGAGGTTAAGGGGAGGGAAGGGAAGGATGGGAGGCAAGGGATAAGTGATGGGAGACGATGGGAATATTCAAGGATGAGGCATGGGAAATGGTGGAGAGATATGAAGGATTTACAATGCGTGTGAGCGATGGGGGGGGGAAGTGGGGCGGAAGGGCAATGGAAATAAAATAAGAAATAATAGGGCGTTAACTAAATGAAAAAAAGAAAAGTCTCACCAGGTCTAAGATGGTGTGAGTATAGGAAATGTTAGATGGAGGCAGAGGGGTGAGGAATGGCTTATAGGTTATATAATTTATGTCGGAGGAGGGGAGAGGTTCCACAGGATTGGGAAGATGGTTGTTTGGTTCCCCTGTATAAAAGGTGAAGGGGATGGGGAGTGTGGGAATTATGTAGTATTTGTCCTTGAGTGTCAAGTAGGGACAGTGTAGGAGAATCTAATTGAGAGGGTGAAAGATTTAAACGGAAGAGAGAATGGGGAAGAACAAGGAGGATTTAGGTTGGGAAGGGGGTGTGTATCAAGTATTCACGATGAAGATGCTGTGGAGAAAGGTATAGAAAGGAAAGGGAAAGTGAATGGGTGTTTTTTAGATCTGGAGAAAGCATTGATGAAGAGTAGTGAGAGGGGGGAATTATGGAGGGGTGCTGGAGGAATATGGAGTAGGGGTAAATTAGTTAAAGGTATTAGTGGCCTTTTATAGGAATAGCAGAATGGGTGTGAGATATTAGGAGGGGAGAGTGAGTGATGTTTGGGGTAGAAGAGGTTGAGAAAGGGCATGTGTAATGTACGTGGCTTTTTCAATTTTTTATGGAAGTGTCTGCAGAGAATGTTGAGGGAGGGGAGAGGGTAATTGATGGATAGGGGTGATAGATGGAAGTGAAACATGATATTATTTGCGGATGAGTACTGCCTCTAAGTGGCGGAGAGTCAGGAAAGGCTGTAGTATCTTTGTGAAGAGTTATGAGAGAGGTGGGTGGGACAAAGGGTCTTAAGATAAATCCAGGTAAGGGTAAAGTGTTAGTGTTTGAGGAGTAGGAAACAGATGAAGGGATGGGGTTAGAGAGCCGGAGTTGGAGGTGTAGTATTAGAAGAAGTAAAAGGTTTTCAGATATTTAGGGAATGGATTTGGGTAGAAGGAAGGAGGTGAGAAGGAAGAGTAGATCACAGAGTAAGAAAGGAATGAGAACATTGGGATGGTTCTGAGGGGAATTATGAATAGGGGGGGATTTATACCTAAACTAAGATAAGTGAGTTTGAAAAGAATTTGTGTTCCAGCGGTAATATATGGGTGTGAAACATGGGGTTTGAATGCTAGGTCCAAGAAGAATAGTGGAAGTGTTTGAGATGAAAGGTTGAGAGCGGTATGTGGGTTAGTAAAAGAGAGAGGAGTTAGGATGAGGGGTGAAAGAGAGAGGATGATGATCTGAAGGATGGTTTGTGAGAAAGAAGTCGAGAAGGAATTGTTTAAGAATGGTTTGGACATCTGGAGAGAATGGAGGAAACAGAGGTGTTAGAGAGTTTTGGAGCGCGAGGGATAGGAAGGAGAGGAAGGGGGTGACCAAGAAGAAGGTGGATGGTAGGAAGGGGAGATGCTGGAAGAGAGAGGGAGTGAGGTGGTAGGAAGTAGGGTGTTGGCGAGAGATAGATTGGAATGGAGGAGGGTGGGTGGGGGCTGAGAATGAAGGAAAATAGCTGAATTAGGGAGCTGCACGTACCACTAACCCGCTTAAGCGGTAATAAAATATTATCTAAAATAATATAATACATATACTATACCTATACTACTCATATATATAATATATTATTATAGTTATATATTCTATATATATACATAATATTAGTTATATATATATATATTATAATATTTATATATATATATAATATTATATATAGTAACCATTCTATGTTGAAGATTAAGTTTGGTGAACACGTTAATCTAATCTAGGTTGGGTTTTGGGGTTACAGCAGTCGATCATCTGATATAGTTAGACTTAGGTGGTGCTTGTAATTGATGATTCATACAGGTTTGGGTTTCGTTCACGGCACCCCCCTCTCCCCAGGGTTCCAGGTTCATGACACACTACATTTACTGCTCATCTTACCATCACGCTATTGTCGCTAATCTCCCAACTATCATCTTTAATCCTGTCAACCTGCGCCCAAAGTTTCTAAACAAACGTAACTACCGCCCCCGTCTCTGCGACCCTCACCTACCGATCTCTGTACCACCCTACCAACCCACACTACCCAAAGCCAGCATCACGACACGCAAGCAAACTGCGCCGCCGCCCGAGGCACCACAAGATGACCGACGGTTTTTTGAACCGTCCAGCCCAGACACACTGAAAAACTTGAAGCGAGCGCCAGACACACGCCCACACCTGCAAGCTCCGCCCATCGCACCGCTGCAAAGCAAAACTTGAAGCGCGAGCACAGAAGTAGCAAAACTTGAAGCGAGGCAGCAGAAAGGTAAAATTTGGGAAGCGGATAAAGCGGCAAAAGGAGAGATACAAGGAGAAGAATCCTTAAGATGAAATATAGACGCGAAGAGGCGCCAAAGAAACATAAATGCCGGGCGAATGATCTTCTCACAAGAATCTTCAAACGCCAATAACGTTCTATGCAGCAAATCTCCTTTTCAAGTAAAGCTTCCTGAACTGTCGACCCGAAAGACCAAATGATATAGAAGATAATTTTATATTGTTCGAAAGCAATGGGTAACCAAAATGATGTGCCGAAAGGAGAAATTTGCCTTGTGCTCGATTCATTCTTAAACAAAGCAAAACGTGTCAGGTATTCAATAATTTTTACGGTGAGGACTTAAGAATTATGAGACTTGAAAGAGCATTGCCTTCGATCCCCCAGCATCACGAACCTCAACCGAGAGTGGGTACTGCATACAAAGATATAAAGTATGACCGACTGAGGATGACAGGTCCCAGAGGGTGTAGTATCGAGAGAAAAAACTCCGTCGTCCGCCCTTCGAAATATGGGTTGACCGCGCAAAGGTGAAATGACGCCGCAAAGATTGATAAATTTCTGTTTCGTTGATAAATATCTTAGTACGTAGGGTGCCGGAAAGAAGCTGCTGACTAAGTTTAATAAGAGAAGAATGAAAAAGAGTAGACTGAAATAGTAGTGCACTCTGAAAATTATTTAGAAATGCAGATCAACATCAACTTAACGTATGTCAACGCAGCGCAACTCAGATCCGGGTAATAATAATTAGTCACAGCAGTATAGCAATTACAAAGCGAGAAATAACGTCAGTTATCAACAGAAATGATAAACGCTCAGACTTTTAACCAGCATACCATCACGAACCACTTCCCAAAACGGAGCAGATGCCAGTTATGGTGACGAAACCCTGCAATATTCGCACATTTACTTAACAAATGGACAATCGTAAACGATATCGTTAAGAGTACTCGAAATTAGCGGTTGCAAATTTGTAGTTGTACGTGATAAAAATACATCAGAGAGTGCTATACTGGGTGCACAAACCATGATCTGAGATTTGTTTCGGATATGGCAGGCCCGAGACACGACGTTCTCCACCTCGCACAGGTAGAGAGAGATACTCCCAATATTGTGGCAAACCGCCCGCAGGCAGTGCTGACTGAGTCGTCGTTATGACATCCTTGTGATAGGGAAATATCGAAGGGCAATTACGCCCTCATATCAGCCAAACTCCCCGCACCGACACGCCACAAAGTTCATGGTCCTCGTGTATGGAAAGACGGAGCAGTCTCAGAAGGAGTTTGCTATTCGTGCCCCATGTGCGAGCACTGAGGGGGAATTCACTTGAGAATCAAAGGGAAAGCGCGCATGCAAACAAGCAAGGATTATATTTGCGAAAGGAGCGAGAATCGAGAGTCGGAGACAGAAAGAGGTGTGAGGAATGTCTATGCAACAATCGTTAGTCATAGTTGATAAGAGATCAAATTCAACCGCGGAAGCACAAACGTCGATGGTCAGACAGTCCCCTGAGATTCATTTTCGAATAATGAAGTTATTGGTAGAAAAGGAAAATAACTGAACATTAGAGTCTATTGAGCCACATGTAAATATTGAAAGCTATACCAAAATCTATCGGGATGTCCAGGGTACAATTTGTAAAATAATTTGGTAAGATGATGAAGCTGTCAGAATGACTATGAATAAAGAAGTGCATACAAAAGGTAGCACAGTGCTCATACTATAAATATCGTACGATTCATATAATGTCGGAATCTGGTTAAAAATGAGATAGAAGGAGCGCATTGATGGACAGATAGTAGAGCCTAATGCGCCGATCGGTAAGGTATTTAAAGAGCGCACACGTAGGATGATGCTCATCCTCAAGAGAAAATGGATAAATCAGGATGGCAAGAAATGAGAAAAATTATAATTTTAGTAAATGCCATTCTGTATAAAACGGTTGTTAGAAATCAGGCCCAGAGATTGGTAAATTAGGAGCGCGCCAAAGATATGCATGGAATAAGGTAAAATATATCGCGATGATGTTAAGGGCAATAGGTTAAGGAGTAACAAAAATATCATATAAGGGCGGTTTCAGTGGCACTGTACACAAGAGAAATACCCCCCATGTATAAATTTGAAGAAGCGAAAATATGATCTCGCCCGACAAGACAGGAATAAAATAAAAATGGATAAACTAAGAAGAAAATATGATGAAAAATGTCACGAGGTAAGAGGTAAAATGGACATACTCCAGATATTAAACTTGGGCATAGAAGAATCAAGAGTGCCACCCGAGTCTGACACGACCGATAGTAATGAAACGAATAGATCTTTAATACAACATAAACCGAAACACTGGGCTGATAACAGCGTCACTGCGGTAGAAACTTTCTCGACGATATAAGGAAGAAAATAACTGAAGAAAGTAGTTGATACAGGACATAAAGCAGCGGTACAACCGAGGAGAGTGGATACAGGTTAGAGCTGAAGAAGTAAATACTCTGACAGAAGTAGCTCCGCGTCCCTTAAACTCACAAATTGGAGGCCGTAACCCACACGAGTTGAAAGAGAAAATATGTAAGGGAGATTCAATGATTTGAAGATCTAATGTGAATGGAAAAGGAAAATCCATCGTGCAAAGGAGAAATATGAGTAACATCATGCAGAACGTGTATAACCAGAATGAACTTAAAGAAGGCGAGATCCACCACAAAGATACGACATATACAGTCGATGGCGAACGTCAGAAGCCATGTAGGAATAACGTGAGCTCAAGATAAATGATAAAACACGGTGAACATACGCTGTGGCTGAGAACCAACCTCGTGTGAAATTGTTCCAGCCAAAGATCACCTGAATAATGATACCTTGTTAAAATGATAATGGGTGACGTGGGCCAAGACAGACAGCTAGGAAACATACAACGGAAAGAAAGTTATGAAGTTTGGGAAGATAGTTGAGAAACGTAGCAACACTTGTGAGAGCCAGCGAAGGATACTTAGATATGGCGTATCAATGATGTAGAGCTATTTATCAATCGCAGATATCATTATTCCACTTCTAGACTGCATGTAATGCCACCTTTGAAAGTACTCTCAATGTACTAAAAGAATGCTCTAAGCGAGAGAAAAGGTGTGCGAGCCTGTACGCCCCCACAAAGTTCGTGAGTTTGCTGTCGTCCACGCTGATACTTTCTCCCGCCACCATCGATCAGGCAAATGGCACAACACGGTCTCACCGAAGATAACCGTATGTCTAAACATCATGAAGGATCGAGCCACCTAAAAGAAAAACAACACACAGGTGCGTTCTGTGTGTAAGAGGTCTAACTCGGATACTTATCAACACTTTCGTTAAAGAAAAGAACCTCTCATACCGAACCAACGGAAGGAGGGTCCCCGCCCCCAAACGACCCGAAGCGAGGCCACTCACCCAAGATCCTTATTAAGACAAAGGAGTAACTACCCAAAGTAACGATGGGAAGGAAACAGCACAAACACGCGTTCGTTAAATCTGAAGCAGGATTGAGGTTCTAACGAAAAATAAAGAACTATCAAGATTAGATAAGACCTTCACATTGCAGGTGGACGTTTCAGACTACTTCACTGGGATTTGTACTCCTACAGGAAGATAATGGCATATTACACCCAGTGGCTTATGGCAGCAAAAAACTCTCACAGGGACCCAGCAAAGATACTCGACCTTAGAACAGAGCATTGGCGATTGCAGCCAGGAATTAAGGAAATTCGAGCCCGTACTTTTATGGATGGAGTTCTGCGGCACCCTGACTGGGTCATGAACAAAAGAAGTACCTAAACTCCGAGGGGAATGAGGTGGTCGTTTCTGGGTAATATGTAGATTCATTTTTAAATCACATTAGCGGCAGGATAATGTGATAGCAGACTACCTAAGCCGTTCATTCCAGCGAGGAACATTTGGATTTCACTGGAGACTAAAACCGAAGCAAGCCAGCAAGGATGAAACAATTGTGTATAAGATGATAAATAAAGCTAAATTAACGAGAGAGAGTTGCTTGTGATTTGAGGGGGGCTAAAGAATGATATACACGCCTCCTGTACATGCTATATCATAAAAATTTGCTTTCAAAAAAATATTTGTGCCCCTGTATATGTTAACAATCCTCTACATGTTTATAGGGCATTAAACCGGACGCGCTGCGCCTCTCACGATGATCGCATATAATTAGTGTATATCATATAGTGAGATAGGATATAACACTGATAGCTAGTATATAATAGTATATAGTACTGAGTATAGTTAATATAGTATGTATTCTCTAGATAGATATTGGTATATATATATATATATAGTACTATACTCAATGTTAATAGTATTTTTCTTATTAAAAAGGTAAGTGTAGAAATCTGAGAGAGAGAGTCGTACTTATTATTCTGAAAAAGCTTAACTTTTAAAGGTAAAATTACGTTCTCGCGATTTGAGCGACAGATGTTAAATGTTGGTTTATTATTAATAATTTAATTATTATATATTAATTATTTTGTGTATTAACAATTCTTTAATTTGATATATGATATAAGTGGATATTATATTTTTTTTTAACCCAGTTGTAAACGTCCCGCCTACTCTCCTGTGATTATCTAATCCACTTTTTCTTTATGCACCTTCAGGTAAACTGTATATATGTTTTTCATCTTTCTATTTGATTATCTTTCAAATTGGGATATATATTATCAAGGATATACTAATCCTCCATATAAAAACTCGATACGCATTTAGAAATTACTTTTTCCCCAACTCCTTTCTCCCACGTTATGCTCTTGGTCTGTGGGATGTAGTGTTATGTTGGTCATTTCGATATTGGTTCTCGCTATTACATAATGCCTCGCTTTTATGTTATATATACACGTTGTCAAGCTCAGTCTATGAAGTGCTTTTATGGAAAAAAGATATCGACACAAAGATGAGAATAATTTACACGTGTGTCTTATGTATATCGGATAGATGCACAACAGACATTCTTATCAGCACTTAGTCTATCGCTGAGGTAGAAGAGGTAGACTTGCTTTACAAATAAAATATTAGTTGTCTGTTGCGAACTAGGACGTAGATTGGAACGGAAACCTTAGTGGAAATGCTAGCTCCTTTTTAGCTATGTCAGAGGATCTGGTGTATGTTTGGGGCGTTCTGGTCTTCTTCGTCGTCGACCTTGTCTTCGGCCTCGGCCAGTAACATAACCCCGATTCTAACCCGCTTAACTGGTAGCTTTAGGCGCCTAGGGTGGCAAGTGAGTTATTTTTGCGCCGGTGGAACATCGAGGTATCGCTCTGAGACTTGGTTAAGTTCGAGACAGAGGCTTCTTGGGCTGTCAACCAGCGATTCACCTATGTAGTTATCTTTGTCACTTACTGGTTAATTTCCTTAAATTCTTTAAATTTATTGAACCAACTGCACGTGATCGCTTGTTGTACAGTTGCTCGGTCATCTTCGTTTCACGGCAGCGCTTTGGCTCAACCTTACATTCCCGGAACCTGCCACATACGACTTTTTGCATCAGCAGCTTCAGCCAAAGGAAAGGTGGTAAAATCCGAACGGTAGCTGGAGTTGGTATATGTCTCAAGTGCAGGCAGTATGGCTCGAAGTCTCGATAACTCTGGCAGGGAAATTCGAGGTGTCACAGTGGGGGGCGGGTGATTCCGATATATCCCGCCCCAGGTCTCAATCTTGGTGGTAGTCACTGAACGATAGCTGGGTGTCCCGCAATGCCGAATGAAAAGATCAATGAAAATTTGGCGTGAAGTACGCTTGTGGAAAGTAAGGTTTGATCAACTTTACTGGAAATTGAGTCATCGCGTTTGAGATTTCTTTGTTCTGAGTAAGGATTCAGTTTTGTTTTGATGAACACGAGATGATGAATGAAGAGCAATGAAAACTTTGTCGTTGGGGAGGCAAACCTGAAATTCATTTATGATAGACTTGACTGAAAGCTGAATCCCCGCGTTGGGGAGGGAAAGCTGAAACTCATGTCTGATCGACTTGACTGGAAGCTGCACCCCCGCGTTTTTGATTTCTTTGATCTGAGTAAGGATTCAGCGCTGTTTGGATGAACGATATGATGCCAGTCAAAAAGACTGGAAGATGAACTCTTTTTACATTTTTTGGGGGGGTGTGCAAAAAAAAATGCCTTACCACTATGAAAGCTACGGACCTTTTCGTTGTATAGTGGCAACCCGAACCCAAATTTTTTCTTTTAAGAGAGAGTGAGAGAGATGACCAATAGTAAGCTACGATGCGTTTTTCCTTTCTTAAAATGCCTTGGTGCCTTGGAAAACCTCATGGAAGGTTGAATCTTTTATAAGCACAATTGAGATCTATTTGTTGTGTGTTTTGAATGGTCTAGTTGTCGTCTTCTGCATTGTCTCCTGAGAACGCCCTTTCTAATGCCGATCAGCTCGGCGTGGATGGCGTGACTGGGATGGTGCACCCGACTTAGCTGTGTTGGCTTTTGTCTGTGAATAGGGATTAAGATTGAAAAAGACGAAATATATCTTTCTTTGCTTTGGTCATCTACAATTCTGGATAGGAATCCTTTTGTCGACTGGATATTAATTTCTATTTAATGGGATGTGCAAAAATGGTATCCGTTGTCATAGCTACAAACCTTAAACGTGGTACAAGTTTTACTCCTGTCTTTTTTTTTTACAGTCAACACCAATACGGGCAGGGCCCTATTCAATAGAGGGGCGCGGAACATATGGAAAACCCACCCAAAATTCCATAGTTTATAACCCAGCCAAACTTCTCAGGGAGCGCAAGAGGGGGCTTTAAAGAGAGAGATATTATATTTACAGTTAGAAAACAGAAGGCAAGGAAGTTTCAACAGCAACCAGAAAGTAGCTGGAAAACGTAGGCACGTTCGACAAGAACAAGGTCGGGTTTTTCAATGCCTCACCACATTCATGCGGAGCAAGCATCGGCATTGGAGCGAGGGCGAAAACTGTCTTGGCAATTAAAAAGCAGGTACTAACTTTAAAAAAGCTTGTCGCAAGAAATGAGAATAAATGTGAAAGGATAACAAACAAAGCGTAATAGTAGTTTACGTAATACAATGCACAATGGAGAACTACGCTACCTTGTCGTGTGCAATGGCTTGAGCTTCCCCCGAGTCCCTTACTCTATTTGCAGGTTGGTGTGGAGGGACGTTATTAACATATAAGCTATCTCACAATACACTAACTACTCCTGATTAAGAATGAACTCGAGGACGGGCAGATGGTTACACAAAGATATATAATTGCCAGCTTGTTTACGACTCTAAAGCTAGATTAATGAATCGGTGTATTATATCCTGAAGAATAAGAGAGCCAACCGAAACACATACAGAGCACACCCACTCGCAGGAGGAAACTTACACACCGGAGAGATATTAGTTAATGGGGAGGCAATGTGGGCATCGGTGAATCGGGAGACAAGGCTTCTAACTCCTGATATATAAGATGCTGGCAGATAAGCGGGTTAAAGTGCAAAGAACTCGGGGTTTATTTTCGCTATCATCACATCTAGAAGGCCCAATTTTCGGTTCAAACCTATTGCACTGGACTTTTACTCTGTTCAGTGACATTCAGAAACATATTTTTATATTATTCAAAAATTCTCTTTAACTGGTAAAGTATTTATCCTTTTAAATTACACAGCCATCACGTAACAGTCGTAGCTGGATCACTCAGAGCGAACACTCACACTTGACCGGTCCCTTGCTCCAAACTAAGATTGGGCGAGTGGCCCTCTGTGAATTTCAAGCGTAGAACCGGCTGGTCCCGCCCACGTCTACTCAAGTGTACATGAACATTGAGGAAGGATGTTCATCGAAAGATGAAGGGGTAATCTGAAAGAAAGCAAGGAGGTAATGGTTGTTGGGTGGGATACCAGAACGATAAAGGATCCTGTTATATAGGTTTATAGGCAACTTAAAAAGAAACAGAAGGGCAAGATTACACCCAGTGAGTTGAGGAAAGCTCTGAGACAGTTCGATCTGCCGAATGTTGTCAGTGAACCTCTGGTCATGGAGAAAACACTTTTCTCTCTCCTTGAGGCATGCTTACATGCACCTCAACTTGCTCACCGGTCACTGAAGAACTTAGTGGTCGAAGTTGACTTTGTGTTATGTTCATGTATGTATTTGTAAGCTGCAGTTGAATGACCACTTGTGCAGTCGGCATGCTCTGCCGATGCACAAATAATCTATAAATTGTTTGTCTGTTGTGCTTAATGTATTTAAGTTTGTGTTTGCTGATATTGTGATGAATATGACCTGAGAATGAAGCGAGTGTCATATGAGTAATCAAGTACCTTTGGAGTTTTATAGTTGAATGGAAGTATTGCTTAGTTTTTTTTTTATATGGTATAGAAAAATTGCAGGTGACTCAATAGTGATAGACTTTGAGAATTATTATAGAGAAGCTGATATTCTACTGCAGATGGACCAGTTTTGAAGTTTGTGTATGAAGTTTTATGAGTTCATAGTAGCTATGTGCAATTGCAGATATATCATTAGAGTTAAGCTTGTATTTTTATATCGGATTTGTGGTGTGTTGAGATTAAAGAGAAGAAGGGATATAATGACTATTTTGAGGACCCTGTTTCTCAGTGTGATAATTTTAGAAGGGTAATTTTTATTTTTTAAATTTTTTGACCAGCAACATTTGAAATTGAGTTTGATTTTGTGCATGAGAATGTATTTGGGAACTGTTGAACTGTAATAGTGGTGAGATAAATAAAACTCGTGTTGTTAC